>PVKM010004531.1:0-51697 GCA_004027735.1 Carollia perspicillata
TCTAGAGGAAGGAGACCCCTGGGTGGGCTAGCAGTGGCCCTACCAAAAAAAAAAAAAAAAAAAAAAAAAAAAGAAAGAAAGAGCACATCCAGGACACATTTAGAGCAATACACAATTTTCCTGAAGATGAGCCCTATCTTACTCAAAGTGATCCTGAAAATACCTCCTCCTAACTTCCTCATTGTTCCTGAGAAAAATGATTAGACCCCAGAATGCTATGCAGTTGTCAGTCTACAAGATTCCTACCTCCCCCTCCTGAGAGCAGCCTTGTCAAGCAGAGCTAAATGGTTGAAATCATCCATCACTGCTTCATCACATATTGAGAGTTAGAAAGCAGTAGGGTTGTTAAGAGCACAGGAGACAGAGCAAGCAGAGGAAGCAGCTAATGGTAAGGCCAGGTCCTTGATGAGCTGAATAATGGGCAATAAGACTGCAGAACCAGGAGCTTCCCAGGCACATTACTACCCTGTGCTCTTTTTTTTTTGTTCCACAATTACTTCCAAAGGGACTGTGCGAGAGGTGGGGATTAATTACCCATTTACTGCCAGGCTCATTCAACAGTCATGTTATTAGAAAGGCATGATCATGGATACTGGCTATGTCAGCTATTTTTTTTTTTAACAAAAATAAGTGTTTAGCAAACACTTGTCCATCTGAGTGAGCTGAAAACTGTGACAAGGTGCTGACTGGGCTGCATTTGTCTCTGACTAGCAATAACTGGTTTCACCATTCAACCATATGTTGCTCATCAAATATTCAGCAGCCAGAGCTTTTACAAAGGCAGCAGAGGATAAAGAGACCTGGTTTATGAAAGCTGTGCTAGGCTTGACCTTATGGAGCAGCAGCTAGTTGGAAGAAGGAAAAGGGTTAGGGAATGGTTACATGGAAAATTTAAAAATATTTGTGCTCCATAGTCTTCCTGATTTTTTTACTTTTATGTAATACCCTAAAGGAATCCGAAAGAATAAGTCCCCTACATTTATTCAGGGGACAGCCTATCAGAACTACTTGGAGTGGTGGCACTGCACAAAGTATCGGTTGATCGATTCATTCATTCATTCATGTGACAGCTCTTATGAGGCATTTACTCTTTGTAAACAATATGTAAAGAATTGTTACTGCAACAGTAATAAAAATAAACATAACCCTATAATCCAGAAATTTACTAGTTAGTCCGTGATACTAAAGTATAACTTTAGCTTTTTAGAATACATTCTAAAGTCAAATCTGTATAAAATTGATCCTCTTTTATTCCCAGTCTGTATTTGTGAATTAGCCTACCTGCTAAAATTTATTTTTATCCCCCAAATAATGCTTGAATCACATTCATGATTATTCACAGATATGGGCAGAGTGGCAAAATATTGGAATTGTCTGTCATACACGTTCCCAGTTGATGAAGGACAGGTGATGTTCTGCCTTCTTATTTCAGCAATCAGACTGTTAGCAAGTGTTCTTTTGGAAATCTATTTACTGTTACATTTTCCACATTTTTTATTGGTGATTTTGCTCTTTAAAATGTACCCTCCCATCATAGTGCTGGAGCACTGTCTTAATGTACCTAAATGCACAAAAGCTGTGATATGTCCTACGATATGTTTATCAGATAAGCTTTATTCAGGCAGGAGTCTTAGTGCTGTTGGCTGTGAGTTCAGTATTAATGAATCGACAACATATATTGAAAAGGTGTCTTTAAACAGACAGACACATCAAACAAGCTTATGTATTGATCAGTTGATGAAAATATTGTAACCAGAGGCTCCCAGGAACTTAACCCTCTATTTCCCCTAGGAACAATGGTTCAGTATTTTCTAACAGTGTTCATGGCAGTGCAGAGAACATAACTCCTTCAAATAACAAGAATGAACTGCAATCATTTTGCCCTAGAATGTGAACACTAGGGTTATAGTAACACAGAGCTTGAAAGAGGAGAGTATAGCCATCATATTGTTTGAAAGTTCAATTACAGTTTACATTCAATATAATAGGATTTTTTTGGTGTACATCACAGTGGTCATACATTTATATAATGTCCAAAGTGATCCCCTAATAAGTTGAATACCCTCCTAACATCATACATAGTTATTACCATATTTCTTACTATATTCCCTGAGCTGTATTTTACATGCCCATAACTATTTCTTAACTGCCAATTTGTACTTTGTAATCCTTTTTGCTTTTCACCCAGCCCCCCAACCTCCTCATATCTGGCCACCATCAGTTTGTTCTCTGTATCTACGGGGGTTTTTGGTTTTGTTTAGTTCGTTTTGTAGATTCCACATATAAGTGAAATCATATGACATTTGTATTTCTCTGTTTGACTTACTTCACTTAGCATAATACCCTCTACTTCCATCCATGTTGTTGCAAATGGTGAGACATCATCACATGATTTCTTAAGCTTTACAGTTAGAATTTTCCTTACAGTGAGTTATGTTATGACAGCTTAGAAATTAGTGTGACCAAAGGAGAACCCCTCTAAAGTTGCTAGAAATTTTTTTTTGGTAAAGTGTTCTCTGTATTTGATTTCCAATGAGCAGTGTCTCTTCTGAACTTTTATTCTTTTAAAGGACTGGAATTTTAAACTTCAGATCCAGATTTCACTATGTTAATGTATAAAAGACAGACAGGTATGAAAGAAGCTTGCATTTTTACATATTCAATGTTGAAATTATTTATTATATTAATAATAATAATATTGATTTTTGCGTTTCACAAAGACTTTTACATTCATTATTTCTTATAATACAATAATACCTTAAGTGATAGGTTTATTTTCCTACCTTAAAAATGAGGAAAATGGGCCCTGGCTGGTGTAGCTCAGTGGATTGAGCACGGGCTTCGAACCAAAGGGTCTCGAGTTTGATTCCCACTCAGGGCACATGCCTGGGTTGCGGGCCAGCTCCCCAGTGGGGGCCACATGAGAGGAAACCACACACTGGTGTTTCTATCTCTCTTTCTCCCTCCCTTCTCCTCTCTCTAAAAAAATAAAATAAAATAAATTAAAAAATGAGGAAAATGGGAATAGGTTCAGGCTAACTTGCTAGATTTTTATACATATACATATTATATGTATAATATATAATTGTCTTCCAAATATTTATATTCTACTTATGAATCTAATATATTCTGGTTATGAAATGTGTGAAAGGAACATTAGCAAGAATCTTGAATAGTATCAGTATTAACATATTGATGAGACCCTTTTATTTATAATAGCATTATTGTAAAAATATCAGTAAGCTTTTCATTTATTTCAGCAAGTGTATAGGGTTAGGGAGAAAATGAATACTGTTTCTCATTAATTTTGTGAATTTTTCTTATTTTTTCTTATTAACTTATATATTTGTTTTGTTTTTTTTTGCTTCTCAACCTCTCTCTCTCCTACAAAGAGACAAAATTTCCACACACAAAAAAACAAATTATAAATAGTCTATGCATATATATGTATATGTGATAACTATGATTACTAGATAAAATGCATTTTGGCCAGTTAAATTTGAATTTCAGATAAGTGACAAATAATTTTTAAGTGTAATATTGTTACAAATTGCATGGAACATATTTATAAAAATTACATTATTCATTTTTAATTTGAGATTTAAATTTAACGGGATGTCCTCCATTTTTATTTGCAACATCTGATAAGTGAAATAATAATTGTTTATGTATAGTGTGTGTATGTGTGTAAAGTGAGGAGATGTTTCCCAGTTTTCCAAATCACCATTTGCTTGACTCAATTTGGACTCCATAAGTGTTTCTAAACTCTGATTTTCAATTTAATATAAAATGCTGATCTACTCTACCAATTGCTCAATTATACTAATATAGGGTTGTAACAATAAAACATATATTGGAAATTTGATCAAGCTGAGATTATAGTTAGCTGATTAAATTTGTATCTAGAATTACCCCCTCTTTACATGCCAAACAATTTTCAATAAAGTGTTTTTGGTGTTAGAGCCAGCAGAAGCATTTTGTATATCTCATTCAACTACAAATTTGATTCAACTTAGAAAGTTGGCTAGGGTCCCTTAGTTACTTTATTAGCTTGAGGTACCTACTGACATTTTACAATGCATGTAAACTGCTGTGCGTTTTATTTTTGGCATTTTTTTTCTGGCCTCCCACAGGTGTATTACAACATCTCAGTGAATCGCCCACCAAACATATCCATCCTGCTGACAGTGACACTTGATTTTCTGACAGATAGCTTCCTCTCAGGCTCTCAGAAGGTCCTCATCTGTTGCACACAGGTCATTCCTGCCCCTACTCTCAAGAACTCTCCCCTAGCAAATCCATATCAGCAGCATTCCGTCCAGGACATCATTGTTCTGTGGACAAGACAGCTGTCGTTGGTGGTGTTTATTCATTTTCCAGCAAGTCCTGGAATGCAGCAAAACTTCCTCTTCCCACCCTGTCTCTGACACTTGCTCACACAAGGGTTAGCAGGGGCTGTGTGTTCAAAGTGCATGGAGTCAGTCCTTGGCCAGGAAGCCTGAGCGTGTGGGGTGCTAAGCCTGTGTGACTGAACCGTGAAGGCTGCAAATCCCCCTGAGACTGGAGGGGACAATGGCTGGGGCTGATACCCAGGGTCTGTCCTCTGGAAAGTTGTCTCTACGGCACACGTGTCTTCAGCAGCTCGCTTTGGCAGGGGCAGGATTTTCTTTGGTTCACCTGAAGAAAAGCATGTGATATAACACTGGGGGAAGATGGTTATAGTGCACTCCATATTGCCTCCCCCCAAAACACTGTCCAAGGGCAGCATCTTTCCTGGAGAGAACATTTGGCTTTTAATGAGTAGTGTGAAATAGATGTATTGGATAGAAAATGCTAGTCAACCAATAGCTCAGATAAATGGCCATCTAGACCACAGGTGGCAAACACACAAGGCCCTCCAACTTGTTTTATCTGGCCTGGCACCTTGTTTCTACCTGGCAGGAGCACCAAACTCCTCACCCCTAGTTAAGGAGTAGTTACATTTATACAGTTCTAAAATCACATTTGGCCCTTTGAAGGCAACGGCAAGACTGATGTGGCCCCCACTGAAAGTGAGTTTGACAAGACTGATCTAGACAAAGACAGATGGGACATGGTTGTAATGGGTGAAGAGAAACTCTTTCTGCTCAATTCCAGGTATAATTTTTAGTGTAGCTGGATTTTGTACCAAATAGTAATATAAATATTGAGTGAATGTACATATTGAGTAACATTTGTTACTCTGTTGGGGAATTAGAAGAGGAAGAAATAAGTAGATTAATTTCTTATAGAATTTTTTACTCAATTTTTCAAATTATGTAACATTTACATTTTATAAGTTGTATAAAGCAACAACAATTTGTAATGTTTTCTCACATTAAGAAGACCCACATAACTGACATAGAAAAAAGGATGAACAAATTTAGCTTAAACACAAAAAGATGACAGATGTGGCATGACAATATGGTAAGATAAACAATGACTAACATTACCATTTCCTCCAGTTCCAACTATTTAACCTCACTGACCTTTAGAAACAATGAGAATGGCTGTCTGGAACACAGGATGGGTTCTATAGTGCTGTTTTTGCTTTGTAATCATGTCTTTGCCCATTCATGAAGCTGCCCAGCTCCTTCTTCCTTCTATCTGCACAGATCTTCCACAGCTCCTTGTCTTGGTATTTAATTGCTCTTTCTCTTCACTCCTGCAGCCTTGTGATTACATTTGGAAAACCTGTGAATCACATCTTCCCATGTACTTAGCAGCTGGGAAACAGCTTCTCTGAACTCCCAAGGATGCATATTCTTGCATGCACATCACTGTTTGGGGTACCCCTGGCAAGTTACTCCAGATGGTTTGGAAGAGTTATTAGAGCAGTTTAACTGAAGGCAAACCATTTAATGATTCAGGTTTTAAATTTTTTTTCAGTTTTCATACCTGCCACAGACTATCAGAATGCCAAGAGCAGACTCTTCCTATTTGGTCTGCTCTGACATCTTCAAAAGACCTCCCACAGTCCAGGTTGTGTGATGTGTGCGTCCAGAGTGAGGGTTCTGCTTCCAACAGAGGGAGCCACTTTGTCCAAAAGTGTTCACCAACTGAGGTGGGCCTTACAGACAACTCCCCTTAACCCATTAATTGGCCTCAATTAATACTTTTTTTCTAGAAAAATAAGAAAATTTTAAATAATCCTTCATTGTATTATTTGAGTTTAAATTGTGAAAAAACAAGAACGTTTATGGAAAGAAGTTGAATGGAATCCAGTTTCATGAAAATCAAACTTCCTGGAAAGGAAAGTAGCACTAATGCAAGAACTGACTTAATGATGAAACAGAAATACACCCCCTGCAATGTTGAGGTTAATTATGGGAGTGCGGACCAATGGGCAGGAAAAAAGATTTCAGAGAGGGAAGTGTGCACTACCATTAGTATAAAGTTAGAAAGTAACCTTCATATGTAGGTACATAAATAATATTAAATTATGTATTTTCTATATGAATGATATAATCTTGAGCATTACATAATATTCTAAGCCAAATCCTTTTGTGCTGTCATTCAAGAATATAGCAAAACATCTGCTTATGTAACTAATTTTATAACAGATATGTGATATAATTATTTTACCAATAGTGAGGATGATAGTTATGTTCTCAATATACCCATTACCTCTGAAATCTTTATTGGAGATTTTCTAAGACAGGACTTAGGATACAAAGAAATATAAATAAATCAATGTATCTAAACTCAAGGAGTTTACAATCTAATTCTGAGATTTTATTTGAAAGTACTGAATAAGTAACATCATGTCAATAATAAGAATAATATCATAAATAACTGAAGATTACTGTTATATAACTACAGAGGGTGGACTTTTCCTGGATGGTGAGGAGCATCTACTGAAAGTTCTGATTTTAGTTTGACATAATTCATCTTTATCCCCTCTTTCAGATAGTGCATGACCAACAATGACTATCCATCCATTTTCAGGAGCTTCTCCTGGAAAGTAAAAGCAGGTCCACATCATCTGTGCAGAGATGTATATGCTACTTTCTTTGTTACAGTTCATCTAAAGCCTGTTCTGACTTGTGCAGCTCTTGTTTAAAAAGTGCAAGTCTCTTTGTGTGTCTGTAGTAGTCAGGGAAAATTGGGAGATTAATGCAGTTGTGTTTCCTGTTTATACTAAAGCATCAGGAAGAGAAATCTTAACATATCAAGTGTTTCAGGTAATTTTTAGTTCTGAGGGTGATGATGAAAACAGGATAAAGGTGTGTGTGTATGTACATGTCTATTTAAAATAGATCCAACTTTAATTAAAAAATATAAAAATAAAATATATTTAACTTAAAAGTTGGCTATTTAGGTCAACAGGATGAGAAGAAAGAGGAGAATGAGAAAGGAGAATTTAGAACATTTGCCCGAATATTTGAAAGGAGAGAAGTACTATTCTGTAACATAAAGCCAGAAAGTGGAGCAAAACACAAACCTTCACCAAGGTGGACTGGTTTTAGAAGAAATCTGTTAAAATGATGTCTCTACTGTATTCTTGAACTTGGAGCAGCTTTTTTTTTTTTTCCTTTTTGCCTATAGAATGTTCCATTTGCCTGAGAAAAGTAAAGTCAATTTTTTGGTGTTACATTCTGCAGAGTGTATGGCTGTCACCTAATCACTGGTTGAACGCAGCACTGCACATGGGCTTGATGCACACAGACTGTGCTAATGAATTTCTATTTATTACTATAAACTATGTAAGCACATTTGATTTCTTCCCATTCCTTCCCTTCCCTCCTCTTTTCTTCATTTTCAGCATTGAATCTTATAGACAGCATGAGTTTTGTTAAGACTAATTTTGTAAATTAGACATCTTGTAAACAATGTTTCCATCAGTTATTTTGTTTAAGGACACATGCAACACCTCTTTACCTCTTTCAGTCAAGGCTATGCTGGTGTCAAAGGCATGATTCTTACTGTCTTCTCTATTATCTTGATAAATGGAAAACTGAAAAAAAAGGAAAAAATGAAGCATATCCCCAAATAAGTTTCATATGTTATCTAATTTGTCCCTCGCAAATATACTTAAGGATTTCGTTGAGCTGATTTCATTTTTCTTTTGTGTTTTACCAATAAAGAGATTGACATGTACAGAAGTTACATAATTTAGCTGAAGCCACAATAAGCAAGTGGTAGAAACAATATATGAACCCACATTTAAAAATTCTAATTCAGTACTCTTTCCTAACTACCGCCCTGCTTTCTAACTACACTGTGAATGCCCATATCCCTTAGATGCATCCAGTGAGGAAGTTTGAGTAGGGATCAGTATAGTCCAGGTTTCCATGGGTATTGAAAATGAAGCGTGAGGAGAAAAAAATTGGATTGGACCTGAAACTTTTGGAATGGATGGAGATTATTATTTTTCTTTTTTTACACTTTTAAGGAAGTTTTTTTAATTGGTCTTCTATTACAGTTCTCCCGATTTTCCCCCGTTGCTCTCCCCTTTCCCACCCTCCCAGCTTTTTCAGTCAGTCCCCACCCTATTATCCATTACCATGGTCCTTTATACATGTTCCTTTTTCAAAAAAAAAATTAAATATATTTTACTGATTATGCTATTACATTTGTCCAATTTTTTTATCCTCTTTACTCCACTCTGCCTGTACCTGCCCTCCCACCATTACTCCCCCACCTTAGTTCATGTCCATGGGTTGTACATATAAGTTCTTTGGCTTCTCCATCTCCCATACTATTCTTAACCTCCCCCTGTCTATGTTGTAGCTACCATTTATGCTTCTTATTCCCTATAAGTTTTCCCCCATTCTCCTCTCTCCCCTTCCCCATGTGATCTCCATTTCTGTGATTCTGTTCCTGTTCTAGTTGTTTTTTTTTTTTTTTTAGGTTCGATTGTTGATAGTTTTGAGTTTGTTGTCACTTTTCTGTTCATATTTTTTATCTTTTTCTTTTTCTTAGATAAGTACCTTTAATGTTTCGCATAATAAGGGCTTGGTCATGACGAATGCCTTTAACTTGACCTTATCTAGGAAGCACTTATATCTGCCCTTCCATTCCAAAGGATGGCTTTGCTGGATAGAGTAATCTTGGATGTAGGTCCTTGCCTTTCATGACTTCAAATACTTCTTTCCAGCCCTTTCTTGCCTGTAAGGTTTCTTTTGAGACATCAGCTGATACCCTTATGGGAATTCCTTTGTAGGTAACTGTTTCCTTTTCTCTTGTTGCTTTTAAGATTCTCTCCTTATCTTTCATTTTGGGTAATGTAGTGATGATGTGCCTTGGTGTGTGCTTCCTTGGGTCCAACATCTTTGGGACTCTGAGCTTCCCGGACTTCCTGGAAGTCTATTTCCTTTGCCAGATTGGGGAAGTTCTCCTTCATTATTTGTTCAAATACGTTTTCACTTTCTTGCTCTTCCTCTTCTTCTTCTGGCACCCCTATGATTCAGATGTAGGAACATTTAAAGATGTCCTAGAGGTTCCTAAGCTTCTCCTCATTTTTTTGAATTTTTGTTTCTTCATTCTATTCTGGTTGACTGTTTATTTCTTCCTCCTGCTCCAAACCATTGATTTGAGTCACAGTTTCCTTCCCTTCACTGTTGGTTCCCTGTACCTTTTCCTTTATTTCACTTTTCATAGCCTCCACTTCCTCCTCTATTTTGCCACCATACTCAACCACTTCTGTGAGCATCCTGATGACCAGTGTTTTGAACTCTTCATCTGATAGGCTGGCTATCTCATCATCACTTGGTTGCATTTTTTCTGGAGCTTTGATTTTTTTTTAAATTTGGGCCATATTTTTGTGTGTGTGTCAGTGCACCTATTATGTAGCAAGGGGCAGAGCCTTAGGTATTTGCCATGGTGGGGCAGTATACGTGGCTGCTTTGTGGTGCTGTATGTGGGGGAGGCATATGAGAGGGAACGATGGCTCTTGCTCAGCTCTCTGCCAGCTTTCGGTTACATCCTCTGCTAGCCACAGCAAATTGGGCTCTGTAGTGTTAATTCCCAAGTGGGTGGCTTTGTGTACATTTTAGGACCCTGTGGGTCTCTCCAATGAACTCTACCAAGAGGCTGGGAATTTCTCCCACCACCACAACCCCAACAGGTATTTTTTTAGTCAGAGGTTTTGATGCTTTATTTCCCTGTGCTGGAACCCTGGGTTGCATGGTCTGTTTCACTCCCCAGTTTTTCCTCCCAGTTATCCACACACAAATGTGGGACTGCTCAGTCTGTCAGCCACTGCCTCACCCACCCTGGTCCTCTAGCTGCTGCCTTCCTGCGAGTCTCTACCCAAGCTGCCCATCTCCACCACTCTCACCAGTCTGGATGAATGTTTCTTCTTTAACTTTTTGGTTGTTGTACTCTAACAGTTTGGAGTACAAAATTTGATTTTTCTGTCAGTTCTGGTCATTTTTGTTTTTAAATTTATTGTTGTCCTTCTTTTGGTTGTGTGAGTAGGCAAAGTCTCTCTACCTATGCCTTTGTCTTGGCCTGAACTCTCTGGAATGGATGGAGATTCTTAAATAAGCACCTTGGCTTATAATTAACATAGGAATGGTTACCTTTTAATTTCCCATCATTGAGTAAGTTTGGGTTAAAAATTAGGGAAAGAAAATGCAACTTAGATATAATATTGCTCAGCTGAATAGTGTGAAGGCTTGTGGTTTTTCCTTGCAAGTAATTTACATTATCAAAATATATTATGATTAATTCTATGTGAGTAGGCGTATGATTTTGTGCTATGTTATTTTATAGTGATTCTGGTGAGTGGTATCTGGAGAAGAAAAGTTATATAGACCCTAATATTACTACCGCACTCCTAACATATGCTGAGCTTCTTTTAGAATGTTAAAGTCCATAAAACACATATGATATAGTCCGTCTTATCATAATTCTCAGCTAATGTTATTTAATTTAAACATCTAGGTGTATGTGACTATATGAGAGAGGACCCAAAAAACTGGAATTATCTTCTGAAGTGTGGGCCCCTTGTAGTACAGGCTTCTCCCAGTAGGTGAGTGTTCTAGAAGCCCATCTGTATCAGTGTACTAGCTGGCGTTGTTGTGAGAGGCTGTGTTTGGCTTCAACAAAATTTGCTTAGAAGGCTCTTTCAACACATTTGCCCATTTCATGATGGGTGATTTACGAGCACACTCACCCTTACCGTGCTGACTGTTCAGCAGTTTTTGACCAAAAATGGTATGACCCTTGTGACCCCTCCCTATTCACCCAATGTCTTCTCAAGTGACTTTTTTGTTGTTGTTCCCGAGGATGAAAAAGTCCTCAAAGATGTTTTGCTGTTGTGGATGACGTGAAACAAAATAATGGCAGAAGCACAAAAAGGCATCAAATCTATGAGTTCAAAAACTGTTTTGAGCAGTGGAAGAATTGTCTTAATATGCATAATGCATCAAGGGGAGAGTACATTGGAGGTGACTAAAGTTTTAACAAGTAATAATAAATGCAAAATTTTTTACAAATAAAATAACTTCCTGTATTTTTAGGTCCCCTTTGTATGTGTATGTGTAATAAAGGGACATTCAGATTCTTATTTAGAGTCTTATTTAGGCCGGAAGTCAAACTTGGAAAGAAAATTAGTTTGCAAATGTTATTTAAATGTTTACTGTGCCTATTTGGATGGAAAGTCAGGAAAATTTCCACATTATATCACACTATATCACAACAAGTTGCTAATTACCCAGTTATTACCAAAGCCTCATGTCAACATGGAATTGTAATCCTGGGAGAAATGAAGAATAACATTGGCAGAGTTTACCCCTTCGTCTTCAGGTAGGACACTACATCTAACAGGCTTCCTGAGTAACTGGCCTGTTGTTTCACCTGCATTTATCATAAATGAGCGATGGGATCTCTTGGAAGACCAGCAACACAAAGGGCTAACACAGCAAAAAGAACATGTTTCCTCTGTGTCTGTGAAATGCTCTCTTATTACAATCCATAATAAGTTCACTCTTCTGAACCCTTACCTGATATGAAGTCTAAATGTCACAATTTTGGACACTAATTGCAATTGTCTGGAATTTTTTGATAACCTGAATTGTATATCTCCAACTAGATTGTATAGTCTTTTTATTCTAACCTCTTTCAGAGTACTTAGAGTGAAAGTTCAATAATTGTTTTTTTTTAGTTTAGCTTGCTTGCAAAATGATATAGTATCAATACAAGTTTTCATTTCTGTCTCCTAGCCTCTCTTATTTGTCAAATGTTTTCTAGGATACTGTCTTTCAATTTGAAAAAAATGAATTGTTATAAAAATGTAACTTATCTGTGATATGTGTTCTGAAATGATTCTGTATTATTAGATTTTCCTGTTGTATAAACTAGAGAGAGGCCAAGGATGTTTTTCAAAGTTCCAACTGCAAACATGAAGTGTCTGAACTTGAGTAAAGTTTATACCTAATACAGTGTGATTCAATACAGTACTTTGATGCATCATTCTCAATTGTAGGAAATACCAATGATCACTGGTATAATCTGGTCTGGTATAAAGGTACTTGCTCATTATTATAATAATTCAGCATCAAAAAATCAATGTAATTTGTTGTATGATTTTAATGATACTTTCTTCCACTTTATCACATAGGACAAAGTGACCTGACATACTGGTTACACTGGTGAAACTGACCTTCAATAATTCAGTGCCTTTAAGGCTACAAAACTTTTATATAGGATACTTATTTTTTATTGAATATAAATATTTTTACTTTTAAATATCTCACTTTATTCCAAATAAGATGTAAAATAGCTTACAAAAATATTTATAGCATAACACATAGCATATTAAAAAAAGACAAATCCAGAGATAAAATTAACCCAAAGTTCTATAGACTTTAGCAGAGCTGAATTCATAGGAAGCTCCAAGTGTTTTACCTCCCAAGTCAAAGAGGGAAATAGTTCTGTAAAGAATTTAGAGTCTCTAAAATGAAAATCATTCTCAGAAGTGTAGAAGATCCATTCATCCTCAGGGAGGGAACACTGTGAGATGCTGTGAACCCCATTCTTAAAATCTTTTCAGTAAATAAAATAACCATTGCTATTTTCTTGCTTATCATATGCATAAGGTAAAATTTAGAATCTCCAAGAGAACAAAGGGCTGAGTTTGCTTTAGGCCTGGATTCTCAATGCTGCAGTCATGCTGGAATTACCTGGGGCACTTGTACATGGGCCTCCAATTAGATGCAGCTGTCAGGTGAGAGCCTGGCACTGCTGGTCCTGACAGTTTCAAATGTCCAGAGCTCAGGCTGTCCTGTGCCTTTGCTTCTGGGTCATCCCCCAGACATGGACTTCTTGCACTCAGGCACATGTAGAAAGTGGTAGAGATTTTGAGTTTCCACCCTCTGACATATCTGGAGTACTAATACTGTCACTGCTCATTGAGGAGAATTACCTGTGAGAATTATAATAATCTAACTCTTAAAAACCATATCACTCTGACTAAAAAACCAAATCCCCACATAGATAATTTGTTTCGTGGGCTACCAATATCCTCGCCACTGTCTTACTTTCTAATCCTCTGTGGATTTTTTTTCATGTACAAAATTGACTTCCTATTCAGATTGGAGGTCTTTGATATTTTTTTCCTAAGTCCCGAAAATTAGCCTGTAGCCTTCCTTCTAGGTGGTACCTGCTGAGTATACTCTACGTATCCACTTCTAGCAGGGGGAATCATGGAAACCCTCAGCTTCATTGCATCTACACACTCAGTAATCGTGATTGATTTATTCTCTCAGATAATTTGGCTTCTCTTGCACTTTAAAACTGAGGTTGCTCCTGCTTTTGCTTCATTGGATAAAGAAGGTCCTAGATTACCTCCTCACTCATTTCTAGAATTGGTATAAAAGAGTACAGGAAGGTGCAGTTTGTTGAACACACGATACACAATTTTAAATAATTATGAGTGCTGCATTCTTGATGCTAGAACTAGAGCCCACAGGGTCCAGCAGGTTTGAATTTGAACATTTCACCTAATGTGTCATATGATGTGCCTGGATGTGAGATTGTTATGGTACAGAATTATATGCTTATGATTTTATAACAAAATATTTTCATAATAAGAAGGGGCATTGTTTGTGCTAGACCCTGTATTTTAAGCACACAAAAAATGAGTGGAGATGCTCCAAAAAGGTGACATATTTACTTGAATAAATAGACTTTACTCTTCCCCAATCTTTTGCTAATTGTGAAAATAACATTGCTCCTGTTTGAGTCAGAAGACAGTGAAATAAAACTTTTGACTCAAATACTTCAGGAGGAGGAGCAATAGAACCTTCTCATAGCTGAGGGACAAGTGTCAGCCCAAAGTTTTGAATCTTTTAAAAAGTTTCAAAATAAAAAAATATAAGTTTTCTTTTTCTTTTAGTTTCAACTCAGCACAATGTTAGGTTGTTTAAGTTTTTCAAGTGTTGAGTTGTAACTCAACCCAATAAAATCTGCAGATATTTTTGGTAGGATGTTGGGAAAAACATTACTTTGTTAATTTTGTACATTCTGAGCCAGCAATGATTATGCACCTAATTATGTTGAACATCCCTGGCCTGGTCAGTTGTGTGCCAATTTTAAATCAAGTTTAGACTCCCTCTGAGAACTTGGGAGAGCAGTGCTTACACTCTTGGTGTGGCTCATTCAGATGACAGACTGTGTTTCATTTCTGGTGTGTACTATGTGTGTCTGACTCTTATTATTTTGTTTGTGTTTTGAGACGGACTTTTTCAGTGAAATGCAGTTATTTTGACAGTCAGCATCAAAGACAGTTTCCAGGAGTCAAACACTTGCCACGGAATGTGCTCCTCCGGCATCTTGCAGGCAGTGCTGTCAAAACCAGGGCAAATAGGCCCTGCTCTAAGTCAACATTATGCTCAGTTTGACATTAATCACACTGTACATACAAATACATGGCAGATAGAACTCTTTCACAAACTCAGTGCCATATTTGCATTAGATTGGCAGTAAAAAGCAGAGGAGTAGGCCCGCAAGTTGCTGGTGTCTAGTGTCTGGGCTCAGGAATTGCATGAATCTGGAATGAAATCCTGCCTCCTCCACTGACTAGTCTTTAGGCTTTTGGTAAGACCCTTTGTGCCTCTAAACCCTAATTTCATCATTTATAAAATGAAAGTAAGAGCAGTGCTCATCTCAGGGCTATAGAGAGCATTCAGTGACATGCGTCAGGCTCAGAGTGGATGCTCAAAGGGTGTTAGTCATCAGTTCCTGGCGTCCCTATCTGACCAGTTCAAAGAAGAATGGCAGGTGCAATTGGTCACTTGTACTGTTACAAGGGAGGGAGGTGAAGTTGATCCTTTCAGTCTGTGTCTTATTTGACTGTGACTTGAGCACAACTGTGGGCTGGAGGGATCTCAGACATTATTCTCTTCTCTCTTTTATGAATTACCTAAATAATCCTTCTCAGACCTATGTGCTTAGGGTGGGTTCTGTAAAGAGGCAAGGGCCAGAGAAGTTCTTATATAGTTGACCCTTGAACAAAACGGGTATTTGAACTGGGCAGGCTCACTCATACATGGATTTTTTTCAATAAATATAAAATTGACCCCTTGAATCCCTGGGTTTTGCATCTGTGGATTCAACCAACTACAGATTGAAAACAGTATTTTCTTTCCACAGTTGGGCATCTGCATATGCTGCATATGCAGAGGAGTGACTTAATTTATATATGGATTTTCCACTGCTGTGGGGGTCGGATCAGCATTTCAACTCACACATTGTTCAAGGACCCACTGTATATCTGACATCAAAGCATTTAAGATGAGTACTTGGGAAGAATATTTTTTCTTTAGGTGACTCTAGGTCTTATGTGTATGTACACACATACACACACGCAAGTGCATAGAGATATATTCTGCTTCTGTGTACAGAATGTTTTATGACTCAAAGACACTTGCCTTATGGCTTCAATTGCACTACTGTCTTGAATGAACATAATTTCATCTTTATATTTCAAAATCATTCCCGCGGCATTTGTCTTTGCCTCCAGTGCTATTAAGACCAGGGTAAATGAAATCCCCACCCTTGTCTATATACCAGCCAGAGTGGCTAAAGTGTTTATGCTTGCTCTAGGACAGTCCAAGAATAGCTCCCTATACTAAAAGAGCAAGAGCTGAAATTCAGCAAGTCTTTATTCCCAGGTGAGGTAAGGATATAATGGGCAGACGCTATTACCTTCTGTCTGCAGACACGGAAATGAATGATTAGTAGCAGTGTAAATGTCATTTATTCCTTTGCAGAAGTTTCAGTGGGCTTGTTATGAGACCCCTGAGTTTCATCTGTTTCAAATATAGTCCTCTGGTTTTTAAACCATACTTGAGACCTGAAAAGCAATGTTGGGACAGAAAGCACTCTGCTGCTGTATTCATTTGAGATTTAAATTCCTGCCATTCAAAAAAAGTCTTTTCACTTCATAAGTTTGTTGTTCAAATTAAAGAAGATAATTAATGTCAAGTATGTCTGGCACATGATAGGTCCTCAAAAATATTAGTTCTTATTACTCTTATCATCATCATCACCATCATTATCATTAGAATCAGCTGTACATACCTATACCTGTGTACATGAGGGAGCGATAGTTTGTCTTATGTCTTGGATATGGATGGTGAAAAATAAAAGGTTGTGCTGACCCTTGGCTGACATGCACCTGTGCATCCAAATGGACTATCAAATGCTGAAACACACCCAATAGATTAATAAATAACCACTTCTCCAAACTTGCCAAGCTGCCTGGCCCCCCACTCCACTGCTTTAATGTCCAGCCCCAGCTCCTCCCTGAAGATCCTGGTATCTCCTTATGAAACAGTAGCTGGAGGGGTATATCCTCCTAGGACCTCTGCCCCAATGATCAACTAACATTGGTCCTGAGCAGCTGGTGTCTAGCTTAAGCTGGTGGTTAATTATCTTGAATATATTTTCTGTAAAAATTATAAAAACAGTAAAATTTGAATATTGTGAAGAACATTAAAATATCAAAATAGCATAAGTTCCACAGTTGTAAAGTTCAGCTATTTTTAAACAAATTACCGGTCCAATTTAAAAAGTTCCAGTAGTATTCAGCAGTTGTTTGTGATGTAATATCTAAGAATTAAGATTGGAATCTAATTGTGAAAGTCATGAAGAATGAAACATGTTTTCTTGGAGACAAAAATAAGCTTACTCAAGATCCTGATGGGCCAATTTGAAAAAAAAAAGTACAAAAGTGAGGTTTCATTGAAATGAAGTGGTATATTTGAGATTGCTTCTCAAATCCTATTAAAAATATGTATGTATTTTGCAGAGGCACTCCACCTAAAGCTAGTTAAAAATATGGTATATTCAGGAAATATCTTTTTTTTAGGTGCTTATGTTTATGAGCATACTTTATCCTCCAATAAAGTGCAAATCTTGGACTAGGTTTTGCCAATAATCCACAGGTGGGCAGTACTGTTCCTGCCTGGATGGCCTTGGTCCTCACTATGGAACCAGAAGAGACCAGGGTTTCTAGCTCTTCAATAGGCAAGAGCCAATTTGACATGGTGTTTGGCTTTCAGAAATCAGGACAGAAGTAAAACTTGACAGATATATCAGAAGAATAAATACTAAAGTTTTCTAACTATTTATTAGTTTTTTCCAAGAACCATTAAAAGTCTGTCTAACCTTGGACAAGTAACTAGCTTGGGCCTCTCTTTTCCCATCACTAAAGTAAGGGATTGAACTGAGGGAGTATTTAGGGATCCTTCCAAGTAATATATGAAATGTGGTCCCAAAACTAAAGGAAGTTTTACAGAGAATAATAAAAACCAATTTTCTTGATTCCTGGATAATTTTTTCTTATTTTGGAATGTAAGAAATTATAAAGTTTCTTATAACTGAGGAGTAAATTTCCTCACAGTTGTCATGTACATATCAAACCTATGCACTTGACCATGATAGTATCTCTTTAAACACTTATATGGTTGTATGAATTTTTGGCATCTCTGGGCCACACTGGAAGAAGAAGAGTTGTGTTGGGCCACACATTAAATACATTAAAACACATAATCACAAAGAAATCTCATAGTGATTTCATTTTGGCATTTTTTAATGTTGTTCAATTACAGTTGTCCCTATTGTTCCCACATTACTCTCCCCTGCCCTACCCACCACCCACCTCCCGCATTTAATCCTCCCCACCCCCCATTATCTTTGTCCATGGATCCTTTATACATGTTCCTTGACTTAACCCTTCCCCTTCTTTCCCCCATTACCCCCCACCTCTCCCCTCTGTTCACTGTCAGTTTATTCATTATTTCTGGTTCTCTGGTTCTATATTGCTCACTTATTTGTTTTTTTGATTAGGTTCCACTTATAGATGAGATCATATGATATTTGTTTTTTACCACCTTGCTTATTTCACTTAGCATGATACTATCCAGTTCCATTCATACTGTCATGAAGGGTAGGAGTTCCTTCTTTCTTTATGCTGCATAATATTCTGTTGTGCAAATGTACCACGGTTTTTTGATCCACTCATTACTGATGGATAATTAGGCTGTTTCAAGCACTTGGCTACTGTAAACAATGCTGCTATGAACATTAGGGTTCATAGGTTCTTTTCAATTGATGATTCAGGATTCTTAGTGTATAAACCCAACAGTAGAATGGCTGGGTCAAAAGGCAGTTCCGTTTTTAGTTTTCTGAGGAAATTCCATACTGTTTTCCATAGTGGCTGCACTAGTCTGCCTTCTCACCTACAGTGCACTAGGGTTCCCTTTTCTCCGCAGCCACACCAGCCTACCAGCAATTGTTGTTTGTTGATTTGTTAATCATGGCCATTCTGAAAGATGTGAAGTGGTATCTCATTGTGATTTTAATTTGCATCTCTCTGGTGGCTAGTGATGCTGAGCATCCTTTCTTATGTCTTAAGGCCCTCTGTATGTCCTCCTTGAAGAGTGTATGTTCAGATCCTTTGTCCATTTTTAAATTAGATTGTTTGTTTTCCTGGTGTGGAATTATGTGTGTTCTTTATATATTTTGGAGAACAAACCCTTGTCTGAGGTATCATTGGCAAATATATTTTTCCATACAGTCAGTTCCATTTTCATTTTGCTGCTGTTTTCTTTAGCCATGCACAATCTTTTTAATTTGATGTAGTCCCATTTTACTCTTTCCTTTATATCCCTTGCTCTAGAAGACGTCAGTGAAAATATTGCTTCATGGAATATCTGAAATTTTCTTGCCCATGTTCTTTTCTAGGACACTTATGGTGTCACATTTAAATCTTTTATTTATATTGAGTTTATTTTTCTATATGATGTAAGTTGGTAGTCTACTTTCATTTTTTTGCATGTCACTGTCCAGATCCCTCAATGCCATTTATTGAAGAGGCTAGTTTTACTTCATTTTGTGCTCCTGACCCATTTGTCAAATATTAATTGACCAAAGAGACATTTGTTTATTTCTGGGCTCTCTATTCTATTACATTGATTTATATGTCTATTTTTATGCCAGTACTGGACTGTTTTGATTAGAGTAGCCTTGTAATATAGTTTGATCTCATGTATTGTGAACCCTCCAACCCTGTTCTTCTTTCTCAAAATTGCTGAGACTATTTGGGGTCATTCATGGTTCCATGTAAATTTTTGAAATATTTGTTCTATATCTGTGAAATATGTCATTGGTATTTTAATAAGGATTGCATTGAATTTATAAATTGCTTTGGGTAGTATGGACATTTTGATGATGTTAATTCTTCCAGTCCATGAACACAGTACCTACTTCCATTTGTTTATGTCTTCCTTAATTTCTTTCTTCAATGTTGTGTAGTTTTCTGAGTATTGGTCTTTTACCTCCTTGGTTAGGTTTATTCCTAGAAACTTTATTTTTCTTGTTGCTATAGCAAATGGGATTTTTTCCTGATTTCTGCCTCTGATATTTCATTGTTGGTGTACAAAAATGCCTTCTATTTCTGAATATTGACTTTGTATCCCATTGTTTTGCCAAATTCACTTATTAAGTCAATAAGGTTTTTGGTGGAGTCTATAGGATTTTCTATGTGCACTATCATGTCATCTGCAAACAGTGATAATTTTACTACCTCCTTTTCAATTTGGATGCCTTTTATTTCTTTTTCTTGTCTGATTGCTGTAGGCTAGAACTTCCAATACTATGTTGAGTAGAAGTGGTGAAAGCAAACACCCTTGTCTTGTTTCTGATCTTAGTGGGAAAACTTTTAGTTTTTCCCTGTTGAGTATGATGCTGGCTGTAGGTTTCTTGTGCATAGCCTTTTTTATGTAGAGCTTTGCTCTCTCCACTCCTACTTTGCTGAGTGTTTTTATTATAAATGTGTACTGTATCTTATCAAATGCATTTGTTGCATCTATTAATATGATCATGGGATTTTTTTCTTTCCCCTTGTTTATTTGATGAACTACTTTTTTTATTTATAAATATGGTTGTATCATCTTTGTATCTCTGTAATGCATCCCACTTGATGTGTATGACCTTTTTAATGTATTGCTGGATGTAGTTTGCCAATATTTTTTTGAGGATTTTTGCATCTATCTTGGCCTGTAATCTTTATCAGCTATATTGGCCTATAATTTTCTTTCTCTGTAATATCTTTTTCTGTTTTTGGTGTTGTGGTGATGCTGGGCCCAAAAAATAAGTTTAGGAGTCTTCCTTCTTCTTGAATTTTTTAGAATAGTCTGAGAAGGATAAGGGTTATCTCTTCCTGAAATGTTTTGTAAAATTCTCCTGTGAAACTGTCCAGTCTGGGACTTTTGTGTGCAAAGAGTTGTTTTTTATTTTTATTAATGCTTCTATTTCACTAGCTGTTATCAGTCTGTTCAGGATTTCTGCTTCTTCTTGATTCAGTTTTAGATTATATTTTTCTAGAAATTTGTCCATTTCACCCAAGTTTTCAAATTTCTTGGCAAATAATTGTTCATAGTAATTTATTACAGTCCTTTGTATTTCTGTGGTATCAGTTGTAGTTTCTCCTCTTTCATTTCTGATTTTGTTTATTACGGCTCTCTCTCTTTTCTTCTTGATGTGTCTGGCTAAAAGCTTGTTGATTTTGTTAATTTTTTTGAGAACAAGCTCTAGATTTATTGATCCTTTGCATTGTTGTTTTCATCTCTATGTCATTAATTCTACTCTGATCTTCCTTATTTCCTTCCTTCTACTGACTGTGAGCTTTGTTTGTTGTTGTTCTTCCAGTTCTTTTAGATGTAAGTTTAAGTTGTTTATTTGAAATATTTCCTTTTTTTTTTTTAGGTAGGACTGTATTGCTATGAACTTGCCTCTCAGGACTGCCTTCACTGTGTCCTATAGGCTTTGGACTATTGTGTCCAGAAACTTTTTCTTTCCAGAAACTTTTTGATTTCTTCCTTGATCTCATTCTTAACCCATTTATTGTTTAATACCATACTATTCATTCTCTATGAGTTAAAATGTTTTTGAGCTTTTCCCCTGAGGCTGATTTCTAGTTTCAAGCCCCTGTGATCTGAGAAAATGCTTGATATGATTTCAATTTTCTTGATTTTGTTGAGGCTTGTTTTGTGTTGTATCATGTGGTCTATCTTTGAAAATGTTCCATGTGCATTTCAAAAGAATTTGTATTTTGCTTCTTTGGGATGAAAAAGGTTCTTTATATATCATAATTAAGTCCATTTGATTTAGTGCATCCTTCAGTGCCATAATGTCCTTGTTGATATTTTGTTTGGAAGATTTATCTATTGTTGACTGTGGGTATTAAAATCCTCTACTATAAGGGAGTTGCTGTCTATATCTTTCTTGAAGTCCTCTATGAAAAAAATCATGTATTAAAATATATTTTGAGGGAATATCAACAGGTCTTACATATGAATTTGATATAGACTGTGGTAGGGAGTGAGGGGGAGGAATTAAAGAAAGTCCTTGGTTTCAAGTGTCAGCAACCAGCTGGGTGGTGGTACACATTGTCTGCAATGGTGGGTAGAATAGAGTCAGTGGAGGAGAAACCAGAGTTCCTGTTGGGATGTCATGTGTTTGAATTGACAAGGAATCCTCCAAACAATGCTGTCATGTGAGCCAAATTTAGATATATTTTCAAGTTGAATATGAAGAAGGCCTAGATTAAATTTTAACAGTGATGTAAAAAAATAATGTAATATTCTGGTATTTTTATGCAATTATAAATTAGTAAAATTTTACAGTTAACATCATGTTCCCTGAGTTATCTATGTAACTGATGGTGTAGCTGGCAATGATAGTGCTTTATTTTTTAATATATTTTGTTGATTATGCTATTACAGTTGTCCCAATGTTCCCCATTTTACCCCTTCCACTTGGTACCTCCATTCCTTCCAGCAGTGCCTCCCCTTAGTTCATTTTCATGGTTATGCATATAAGTGCTTTGGCTACTCCATTTCCAATACCGTTCTTAACATCCCCCTGTCTATTCTATATCTACAAATTCATACTTAATCACTGTGCATTAACCCATTCTCCCCCTCTCCCCTCCCAATGGATAGCCCTCCAAATAATCTACATATTTATGACTCTGCTTCTGTTGTGCTTATCTACTTAAGGTTTTTTTAGATTCAATTGTTGATAGTTGTGAATTTATTGCAATCGAATGTTCTTAGTTTTGATCCTCTTCTTTTTTCCTAAGTAAGTCTCTTTAACATTTCATATAACAATAGCTTGAGGCTGATGAATTCATTTATCTTTACCTTGGCTGTGAAGCACTTTACTTTCCCTTCAATTCTAAATCATAGCTTTGCTGGGTAATTTAGGTTGTACATTCTTGTTTTTCATCACTTTGAGTACTTCTTGGCAGTTCCTTCTAGCCTGAAAAGTTTCTTTTGAGAAATCAGCTGACATTCTTATGGGAACTCCTTTGTAGGTAACTATCTTGCTGCTTTTAAGATTTTCTCTTTATCTTAAACCTTCGGATGTGTCTTGGTGTGGTCCTCTTTGTATCCATCTTTTGCGGCATTCTCTGTGCTTCCTGAATTTGTATGTCTATTTCCTGTTACCAAATTAGAAAGTTTCCTTTTATTATTTTTTCCAAAAAATTCAAATTATTGCTTTTTCTCTTCACTTTCTAGCATCCCTATGATTCAAGTTTTAGTACATTTGAAGTTGTTCCAGAGGCTCCTTAACCTATCCTTGTTTTTTTTTTTTAATTGTTTTTCTTCTTGCTGTTCTGATTGAATGTCTTTTTCTTCCTTATGTTCCAAACCATAAGGATTGATTTGATCTCAGCTTAATTCACTCCACTGTTGGTTCTTTGTCATTTTTTCTTTATTTCCCTTAATGTTACCTTCCCCATCTAACTTACCAGTATGCTTCTTAAAAATATATTTTTATTTATTTATTTTTAGAGAGAAGAGAAGGGAAGGGAAAGAGAAGGAGAGAAATATCAATGTATGGTTGCCTCTCACATGCCACCTACTGGGGGCCTGACCTGGCCTGCACCTAGGGATGTGCCCTGACTGGATATCAAACTGGTAACCTTTTGGTTCACAGGCTGGCACTCAATCCACTGAGCCACACCAGCCAGGGCCCAGTGTGCTTTTTTACAATAGGCCATGCTACTAAGACAGGAAATAAAAACAGCACTGCCTAATACATAGATACAAACACAGAAAGGCTGCCAAAGTGAGGAGACAAATAAATATGATCCAAATGAAAAAACATAATAAAACTCCAGGAAAAGAACTAATCAAAGTTGAAATAAGCAATCTCTCAGATCCAGAGTTCAAAACATTAGTTACTGGGATGTTCAAAAGACTTATTGGGTACTTCAACAATATAAAAAAGTCCGAGGCAGAAATGAAGTTTACACTAAGTTAAACAAAGATAGTGCTTTAGGTAAATGGTAACATGTCTTATGCCATCATAGCTAACATTTTTTTTTTCAACTCTATTTCCTGTGACCCTAAACTTGGTCTTTGGCGGAGAGGTGTTGATGAACATTTGCTGAAGAAATGGATCAGTAGATGTTCTGACAGTGTATCAAGCATAAGAAAGACCAAACCTGATGATCTTCTTAGCAC
This sequence comes from Carollia perspicillata, assembly GCA_004027735.1. Taxonomy (NCBI): domain Eukaryota; kingdom Metazoa; phylum Chordata; class Mammalia; order Chiroptera; family Phyllostomidae; genus Carollia; species Carollia perspicillata. Next base: position 24,006 of record PVKM010004531.1, read on the forward strand.
TGTGGCCAACTCCAGGTGGCCATGTATCATTCAAAACCGATTATACTGTTCATTCTCCCTCTTTCCACAATATGTGAGGATTCATTTGAGGGAACACCTACCCCTAAAACAGCAGAGTTTAATTGTCTGCAACTCCACTCATCATGTTGTCACAGGAAACATGGAGGTAGACCTCAGAGGTGGTACCCAAGACTGTACCATCACAAGTGTGTGATGTTCCTTCTCCCCATAATATGCCTAAATACTGCAAAGCCTAACTTCTTCACTGGCATTGGGTTCCATAAGCAGAATATTAACTAGAGTTTCTACAACTTACATCTCATGGTGCCACCACAAATAAATACAAACATGATCATCAGATCTGTAGACATAAGTAACTACTCCTTGTGCTTCTGTGACACTGGTTTAACTTTAGGGACTCTTGATGTCACCCTGAACTAATCACAAATATCAAGTCTTCCTGTTCTATGGCATCTTTCCCAGATACTCTCTTTGAAGAATGTATCAAAAATACCTGAATTTAATAAACTGTTTTAATTTATTTAACACTATTTTTATCTATTCTGCTGTTAAGAAAGAAAACAAAACAAAAACCTCTCAAATTGAAAAACCACTTACTAAGTCATAAACTAAAATTTCAGTATTGAACTGAAACTCTAAGTGATATATCAAGATCACTATTTGTCCTGGAGTTACAGTGAATGGCTATTTTCAGTTAATGTTAATGATTTTTACATTTATTTATACCACCTAATTGTGAAAGAATACCCCAAATGGAACTTAAACCCCACTGAACTCCCATGTGTCCATCAACCAATTACCTAAGACAGATGTTTAAATTAAATTTTGTCCAGTAAAAAATTAAAAAAAAACCCAATAATGATTTCTGAAGAACATCATACAAATAAAATGTGAAGTTGAATATTATTCCAGATGACTTTTAGGTATGGCTCTCATGCAAAGCATATAGATTATCTTGAAAATTAAATTTTAAATATTTCCTGTTTCACTGTCAATTTAACCTTCATCTTCTTTTAACCTCTGTGCCTATTACCAGAGCCCTATCATGACCATTTGTTCTGGCCTCGTGGTCCCTGAAGTATTTGATTGCAGTAGTGTTTCACTTGTGGCTTGTTTTTATTGTTTGCTAGTAGATGCAAGACAAGGAGTTGTAGAAGATGGATGTGTAGATGAGGTCAGTTTGTAGGTTGTGCCTAGGAGGCATTAGGAAGCCACAGCAGGGTTCCAAGCAAGGGAGTAGGATGGACAACATCCCTTTTTTGGATGAGAGCAGATAGGTCTAGAGATAGGGGATTGAGTGGAAATATTCTTTTTCCATCCTGGTACACTTAAACTACATATATTTAGTTGCATGACATGCTCTAAATGCTACCACAGTTTTACACCAGCCAGTGTGTCTCAGTTAGTTGGGCATTGTCCTGCAAATCAAAAGGTCTCTTATTCAATTCCTGGATTGAAGGTTTGGTCCTAGGTTGGGGCACATCGCAAAACAACCAATAGGTGTTTTTCTCTCACATAGATGTTTTTCTTCCTCTCTTTTTCCACCCTTCCCCTCTCTCTAAAAAAATAAAATAAAACAAATGTAACCACAGTTTCAAAATACTCATAATGAGAATAGTGTGTGAAAAACTAGAAGACAGTCACCCAGAATAACTCCAGACTAACTATTTCCTCACTTCTTTGTTGGCCTGGGTTATTTGTAATGGCTTCTCACATAACTCAAAAGCACATCGAGAAGAGTGACCCCCAAACCCCCAACTGAACAAAGGATAGGGCTTTGTAAGCTTAAATGGCAGGATGTTCTCGTGGCCTCACTACCAACTAATTGACAAGAATTGGGAGGTTCATAACTTCCTACTTGTGATCATATGGAGCAGCTCTATAAAAAGGGCCTTAGAAGGGGCTGGTGACTCCTGAGGCTTGATGTTGCTCCTCCTCTAAACAGAACCCAGAGGTGACAAACTGTGGAGTTCTTCTACCCTGTGGGCTCAGTAAGAGTTGTGCAATACTCACTCACTGGAGCTAGTGAGATCTTCCCCCAGCTACCTCATGGTGGGAAGGTAAATTATGTAGGCCATTCCTATTTTCTGGGCAATTGTCACCATAGGCTCTGAGCTCTTTGAGGGATGGAGCCTCATTCTGTATGTGTGTCCTCAAGGTCAGGCATTTAGGGTATCAGAATTAGAGATAGAGAGCCCTTTGATTCTAGAATGGCACAAAGCACTACTGTCTTGGACTGAGAAGAGTAGAGTTCCCTGAGTTCTCCTGCTGGCATAAGATCTCCTGGATAATGAGGATAGTGAGATAAGACTGCCAGCATTCCATGCTCCTTGGAAGCCTATTGCCTCATTCCAAGTTTTCTCTGTACTCAGAAAAGTACTTGGAGTTGGGCAACCTGAGTTCTCACCCAGGCTCCACCAGGAACTTATTATGCTTCCCTGGGCAATCCACTTAGACCCTAAATATTTTCCATAAAACAACAAATAATGATATCTGCCTTGTTTACCTCACATAAGACTTGTGAAGATAGAAAATAATAAGACATATATATTGATGGCTTACTATTTAAAAGACACTGTTTCAAGAGTATTATTTTAACTGTAACCCAAAAATGAAGTGGATATTTTGAATGTCATTTCCATTTTACTAATGAGGAAACTGGGTAGAGAGAGTTAACTTCTCATGGCTATTACATAAAGGAACTGAGATGTGAATATAGGCAGTTTGGCATAAAGCTTACATTCCTAATCACTACACTAAGCCCTTTCAGAGAGATACCTGCATAAATACTTTGTTATAAAATAGAGTTCCATCTTCTCAACTGGCTGTGTTCTATAGTCAATGTATAAGCAAAAACCACATATTGTAATATATTATGTAAAGACAACTTAAACAGACATCAAGTTTTTCCTTTCTTCTTTCATTCTTTCCTTCCTTTTACCTTTCTTTTTCCTTCCCTTTTATAGCCAAGTACATATATTTACATTTATGTAATTAAATAGAACTTTGCAATATAAAGATATAGAATTTTATTTATATGCAAGTTATAGCATTTATATAGTTGCTATGAATTGAATTGTATCCCTTAAAATTCATATATTGAAGCCCTAGCACCATTGTGACTATATTTGGGGACAGGGCTTTTAAGGAGATAATTAAGGTTATATGAGGTCATAAGGATGGGGCCCTGATCCAACAGGGCTGGCGTCTTTATAAAAGAGAAAGAGACACCAGGGATGTGCATAACCAGAAAAGACCATGTGAAGACTCAGTGAGAAGGTGGCTACATGCAAGCCAATGAAAGAGAAACCAGGCCAACACCTTGATCCTGAATTTCCAGCCACCACTTTTATTTTTGTGATATAATAAATTTCTGTTGTTTAAGCTACCCAATCTGTGGTACTTTGTTATGACAGCTTGAGCTAAGATGGTAGAAATCTGCCGGATGTGCTACCTTGGTATTTACTAATTTTTCTCTGAGTATGACTCCTTTTCTAGAGTCCATTGGGTTTTTTTTTTTTTCAGAACAAGAACTGAGCAATTTTCTTATTGATGCTGCCACTGGCATATGTCTCCAAAGGCTGGGCCTGCACAGCAAGGGTGTGTACCACTGTGTGGGCCTGTCCATGTTAGGAGTGCCGTGACTCTAGGGATGGGTGAAATGCTGAACTGGAAGCATTGGCAGCATCTATTCAACTGTAAACACTCATTCCTCCCCCAGCTCACTCTTTTATGCACCCAGCCTATTTCTTGATAGGGACACTGGTAGAGAGAGGGAATTTGGTGGTTCAAACCTGGCAGCTGCAGGAGAAGGTGAACACTGGGTGATTTCATGGGGTTCATGAGGCACTGCCCTTCTGCAAATCTGCTTCACGTTTGGAGGCCCTGCTGGAGTGGTTGAAGAGCTACTAGAAAAAGGGAAAGAGCAAAGGATGCCCTCAAGGAAATCAGAACGTGGACAATCTGTGAAGACTAAAAAGAAAGGAGCTATGTCAGGTCCAGGCATTCATTGACTTATGTCTGTAATCCCCAGTGTCTAGAATCATGCCTAGTGCATTGTAGGTGTTCAAAGCTACACCTAATGAACTAATGAAGGCGTGAATAAAAGGATATTTCTCACTGATTCCATCAGCACACTTTCAGCATGATCTGTGTGTGGGATCAGGAGATCTGAGAAAGAAACCCCAGGTGGAGATTTTTATGACACTGTCTGTGCCTGGCCCTCAAGAGAGTACATGGTGGAGGGGGAAAGACATCAGGGAATGAAATACTATGATATGTTACCAAGATCAGCTCATATTCCTAAAACATCCACCAACAAAACAAGTACACTGAACCCCATGAGGCAGAGAAAAGGAGAGAAAGAGAAATTCTTGCAGAAACATCCACATTGAAAGGACTGCAAGTTGTACTCTATCTTATTGAAGGGAAAAGAAAGTGTTTTCTCCAGAGATGAGGAGACTAGGAAGTGAGAACATCACACCTCCATTTGGCTCCATGATAAACCCATTTGAGTTCTTTGAGGGTGGAGTTAGCCATCTCCTTGATACCTATGACTAGCACCTTGGAGTGGGATTGTGACATTTGAGTTGGATGAGATGGTGTAGCTTGGGGACAGGTGAAGATGATTAGAGTTTCTTTCATTAAGAACGACCGATAATTATAGACCTGTCTGTGGAGATTGGGTTTATCTGTCTTTCCCAGAAAAGCTATTTCCTATGATGGAGCCATACATGTTGGTTCTTCTCTCCTAAACAAGTACAAGTATGTCCACTTCCAATAATGAAATAGTTTTTAATCCTCATCTACTTTTCTGCTTTTTCATCTCTGATATTTCTTTGATTTTCTTTAGGATTAAAATTTGTTTGTTTTTCATATTGAAAGATAACAAGAATTAACTTGAAGTATAAGATAGAAAAATAAACTAGCAAAATAGTAACTCTCAATCTCAATTATTTTTAAAGCTGTCTGCAAAGCCTTAGCCTTCTAGAAAGGACTGTATTAGTGAGACTCCCTAATTGTTAACAAGAAAGGGCTTATTTTGTGAAGTATAAAGTATCATTTTGTCTATCCCTTTTTCTTAACTTCTATTTAGTGGTTAGCAAACTGCTAGAAACTTATGATTTTAATATTTCAGAACACTAGTCTGCAATTATTGGGCAGTTAGGACACCAGTTGTCTACCACAATCTTGTCCACAACCACAATAGCTGTAAGAATTTATTTTTCTAGAAAAATACAGTAATTCATCAGTAACAGGCATAGACAGGGAAACAGCTGGTCTGCAAATGTGCAAATCAGAAGTACCGAATTTTACATTTCAACTTGAACTAATGATGGAAAATAATTATACCCCAAGTGCCAATTCAGTTTAAGTCAAGCAGAAATATTATTGAAGGAAATCATTTGGTGAAGGCTGCTGAATCATCAACTATGGAGCCTTAGAGCTCTGATGGTGATTCTGAGATGTTGATGAGTCCTATCAGATAGAGAAGGATGGAGATCAACTATTACAAACTATGGAGTTCCATAAAGTATTATGCAATTAAAAGTCACATATAATCTTTTAAAAAGTGATCCCTTCTGAGTAGTTTTATCTTGCCAGGAAAGGCTTTGTTTTTTTGTTTGAAACCAATCTCCAGGTATCAAACTTTTAAAATGAGGAAATTGAAGTAGCAGTTTCACAGAAAGGACTTTCAAAAGAGAGAGTACAGTATTGGGTCACATGGAGAACAGATAAAATCAGCTCTGAAGGGAGTTCATGTATTTATTACACAAGTAAGTTTGTGCACATGTCAGGCACAATATTAGGTCCTAGATATTCAGTGCTGAGATGCCTCCTGTCTTCATGGCATTACTCTCCAGTGAGAGTTAATAAACAAGGAAATAATCAAGTAACTAATTCTATTACAGATCATAATTAGTGCTATGAAGAAAATAAATATGATGGTGTGATGGAAGTGTATCAATTATCTTTTGCTGCATAACAAATAATCACAATATCTCATTGACATACAAAAATCAGCACTTCTTGCTCACTCATGTGTCTAGGGGCAGAAAAGTACAGAATTCTTCCCAAGCGTGAGGCATGGTAAGGGTGCTGATATGAAACACTGCTGTAAGGAAGCCACAAATGGGACCATTCAAGGTCATCAGAAAACTAGAAGAATGCTTTATGTGGTGTGATATTGGAGGGTGTCCCTGAGGAGAATACATTTAAACTGAAACTGGAGGGAAGGGGAACTCTCAGTCATGCTGAAAATCAGAAGATGAGTTCATCTCACAGGAATTGCAAAGGCTCTCAAGTAATTAATAAAGTTTACCTGATCTAATGGTGCAAAAAGAAACCTAGTGGATGATGGGGACCAATATGAGATCAAGTGAAAAGGAAGGAATTGGGGCCTTGTATGTCTTGGTAAATAACTTTAATCTGATATTCAGTGCTATGGATTTTAAGTGTCTTAAAGGACTTGAAGTAGGGGATTATATAAGAAGAATTATGTCTTTCAAAGATCTCTATGCAGAATGTATGGTAAAGGAGCAAGAAGGGTAATGGAGAATCCTTAGAATGTGGTTGTCCTACATGGCTCAGGACAGAGGTGGCAGAGGCTGAGGCTTGCTCTTAGTGGAGCTTTCAGAGGCAATGAGGGAAGGATTAATTTCATTTTGGAGATAAAACAGCAGGTTTTGCTGATGAAATGGATGTGGACTATGATGGAGGCAGAAAAATCAAGGATTTCTCTTGGATTTTTACATTGATCAACTGGGTAGGTTATAGTGACATTTACTGAAATAAAATAAATAGATTGGGATGTGTTTGGGGACAGAATTAACAGATTCACTTTAGACATGTTATGTTTAAGATTCCTGTTATAATTTGAACTGTGTCCCTCAAAAATGTACATTGCAATCCTCACCCCCAGTACCTCATTGCATGGCTTCATTTGGAAATTGAATCATTGCAAGTGTAAATAGTTAAGACAAGGTCACACTGGAGTAGGTGGGCCCTAGTTCAACATGCCTGGTGTTCTTATAAGAAGAGAGAAAGGATATGGAGACACAAATACACATGAACTCATAGGTGCACATAGGACATGCATGGAGAGAATGCCATGTGATGACTGACACAGAGATTGCAGTAATCCAGATACAAGACAAAGGATTGCCCATCTCCACCAGAAGCTGGAAGAGGCAAAAAACCATTCTACCCTAGAACCTTCAGAGAAAGCATGACCCAGCTGACACCTTGATTGAGGAGTTCTAGCATCTGGTACTATAAGACACTACATTTCTGTTGTTTCAAGCCACCCAATTTGTACTACTTTGTCATGGCAGCCACAAGAAGCTAATACAATGCCTAAGTGGGTGATTTGATATAAATCTGCCTGATCACAGAGAAAGAGATCTGAATTTGAGGGTGAAAAGAATCCATCAGTGTATAGACTCTAAGGAAAAATGTTCCAAGCAAAGAACATTCATGTTTGTAACATGATACTATCTCATTTACTCTTAGGGATTCTGCAAGATAACTACCATAATCACTGAGAAAATAAATAGATATAAACCTTTATAGCATGTTTGACATCCCTTGTAATGATTGAAATAGATTTTGCATGATTATATTATATTACACCCAGAGAATGTAAGTAAAAAGCATTCATATTTTAATAATGATTGTGTTTACTTGTAATGAAATGCATTATGATGAGGATATTTACACTTGTTTAGAGTATTAAAAATACCATCCACTTTCAGAAATATAAGGGACAACAGAGATTATCTCTAGAGGAACTCTCTTTTCTTAATGCTTGTTTCCTTCATTATCATGAACAGATCATTCCATTTCCACTTGAACACTCCTAGTAAGATAAGAACTCATTGACTTCCAGAGCAGCACAGCTATTTGACATTTAGAAATTTTGGCCTTAGACAGCAAAAACATGTCTCCTGGTGACTCCAGCAACTTCCCTGAATTATGTCCCTTGAAAAATCTCTAAGTTAAATCACATCTCTTGTTACCTGGAAAGGCATCCCAATGTGTGAATGCCATGGCTGCTTTCTGGTAGGAATTGTCTCCATGCTTGATGTGCCTGACTCTTCAGTCGGAGATTGTTTCTGGTTGGCACCAACTACGTGGTCTCTCTGACCTTCTTCCACCTTGCCAGCATCTCTCCCAGCTCCATGTTTAAACACCAGCAGGTCAGAGTGTCCACATTAAACGTCAAAATGAAGGAAGAAGGAAATGACAAAAGGCTTTAAGCATGAAAGATGAACATCTCCCAACTACAACCTTAAGAAGAAAAGGTGAAATAAATATATAAAATCTACATGCATGTGGGAAAAAACTGGAAGGGAATAGGCCTCCAGGGGAAATACATTCTATCTCTTGATGCTGGATTTATAATTAAATGTGATCTCTTTAATACAACATGTCTGTTCTTACACATTTTTGCTTTTGCTTTTTCTAGGGCTTGAGTTATAAGCATGGCTTTTGTGTCCCTTTCCTCTACATGTGCTCTTACATATACCTTGCTGTCTGTTTTTGATGAACTAACTACATTTCTCTGGCCACCCTTTCTGTTAAGTGCTTTGGCCCCCAAGTTCTTGCAGAGTTCCCCCACCATTCACATTCTTTCCTGGTCCTTGAATTGCCTGGGCTTTTGTTTGTTTAATGCTGTCTTCCAATATTGTGCATCTGGATTCCATCTTTTATGCTCACTATGGCTTCTATTCTTCCTTAATTCTATCTGTGCCTATTTCTTTGACCTTACTTTCTATACCCTCACTGTCCCTATTTATGTATCCCTATCTATCCCATTATTATGATCATATCCACTGCTATCATTTCTGTCCCATTCCAGCTTCTCTATCTCTGTATCTTTCCTGTGGGAATATAGCTTCCTAAAGAGTAGTCAAAGCCTTCTTTCTTTCCTGCCCATGGCCCAGTTCTATTTGCTACACTGAGGCATACACATGGGTTAATAAAAATTGTCTGTTGTGCTTGTTGGTAAACAAGAATGATATGGAGAGAGGGAAAAAGGAACTGAAGGAGGTAAGGATGAAACAGAAGAGCAAGACAAGAGGAAAGAGGAAGATGTCACCAGAACTTCCCAGATGTATAGCCAGTTCTCATTGATGAGGAGCCAATTTTTGATTATTGAAGTTGTGGTTGAAACAAGGAAGTATCATAGATAGTTAGAAAGGTTTCCATTTTCAAAATGATATTTAAAATATGAAATTGAATATAGTTGTACTGTGATCAGTTCTAATTTAATCTGTCTTAAAGGGTTCATGTGTATTTTGCTGGGCATTAATTTTCCATAAGAATACAAGTCCACCATAGAGGGTCATGCAAATAAACAGATATGAAATGTACATACCAGGACTATAAGAACTTGCTCTGTTCTGTAGTTTTGGGTACATAGGAATTATGCCCCTCTCCCCTACAGATCAAACAACCAAGTAAATAAGGTGGGAAACTGGGAAATCTTTATTGCCAAAGAATATTCTTTTCCGATTTCTTGATGAAATCAGGGAGGTTTGCTGACACCTGGCCTCTGAGGTATGGGAGGAAGGGTCCAAGTTTCTGTCATTTGGATTTATAGCAACACCTGGAGCAGGTATTTCCAAACTGCTTATTCCAGCAGCCACTGTGGGTTTCACTAGGGACTGAGTAGATGGTCATTATATTCACGACCCCCTAAAAACTCATCATTTACTTTTCTGTCTTTCTGGGTTTCTTAGCTCACTTGCAGGATTCTCAGTCACATTACCTCTCTTTTATCACTTTTATAGAACTTGGAGAATGTTGGAAATTTGTATTTTTGAATGGCATCTATTTTAGGAGAAATAGCCTACTTGAGGGTTGAAACAGTACAGTCTCTGGTACAATTCAGCTTGAAAAGCCTGCTATACATGTTTCATCTAAGTGGAGGGTTTCCTATATCGCTATTTTAAAAGGATCATTTCATTTCTGATTAGGGCTCACATCAGACCACCCACATGGACTGCAATGTTCCTAATGAATTAGAGTTTTGCATCCCATTGTTCACCCTTATGCGGTTAGCCCTGGAAAATTGGTAGAGGCAGCAGTTGGTCCATCTGCATTATTCACAACCTCTGAAATTGCTTAAAAATTCAGATTTTTCTGATATGTAGATGATCTTGAATTAATGATTAAAGTATAAAATAATATTAAAATCAAAATCAACTGTTGATGAATCCTTATTATTTCTTTATTGCTACTATAACAAATGACCACAAATTTAGTGTCTTAAAACAACACAAATGTATTATTTTATGATCATGGAGGTCAGAAGTCTGAAATGGGCTAATGGGAAGGGCCTCAGTTCTTAATTGAGGGTTGGGAGAAAATTCATTTTCTTGTCATTTTCAGCTTCCAGAAACTTCTAGGGCATTTCTTGACCCATGACCCCTCTGTCTTTAAAGCCAGCAGTGGTTGAGTCTTTCTCATGATGCCATCTCTCTCCTGCCTCCATCTTTCCCTTGCAAGGACACTTTGTGATGACATCAACCCCACATGGATAGTTCAAGATCATTTCCATCTCAAGACCTTTAACTTAGTCACATCAGCAATGTCCTTTTTTTTTCCATGTAAAGAAACATATTCTCAGGTTCTGAGGGTTAGAGCTTGGGTATCTTTGAGGATCATTATTCTGCCAAAAATATTTCAAATGGATAAAAAGTAAAAGATTTAATCAGAAAATTTACAATATCTGAATAACCTAATATTTTAAAAGAATGCTTTGATAACTAGTGCCAATGTAAGGTAAAACCAAACAGCACAATGGTTTACTGACCAATGGGAATATTAAAAAATCAACCTGAATCACCACTTGAGCTGGCATCCCCTGAGTGTTCAATGAAAATCAGAAATTTACATTTAAATTGCCCACACAAGTATTTACATCTATTTAATCATTAAATATAAATTAAGCTTAATTAAAGGTTAGAATCTTGAGTAGCATAATAGATTTTTCACAGTGTCTGAGGAGACTGAATATGAGGTAAACAAGGACCGAACTGCTGTAAGTGTCCTAAGTGCTGGGGATATAGACAATTCCTGTACATTTAGTTTATGGACGCATTATACTTGAGAAAAAACATGCTCATTAACCATGTGGGTAGATGCTTTAGTCAACATTTAGATATCATAATGGAACACTTAAAGAGGTTACTGAAAATGTTTTTCAGAAGTTATAAGCAACAATCATCAGGTTTATATGCCCTTGAAAATATTTTAAGAGCACAACCTGCTAACTTCTCCCTTAAATCTTTATTTTCCAAAGGTGTAAGGACAATTCAATCATTGGTAATGTGTCTGTTTTCAATTATATGCACGTTTATATTTAAGTATCATGGTGATGCTAGATATAAGGATTGTGGATTTAGTGTTTCTTGGGAGTGTAAGTCAAAGAGCAGCTAACTGGTGTGTTTGTGTGTGCGCGTGCTTCTCCCAAGACAATGGAATGGGCTCTCTGGGCTGTGAATCTCTCTTATGAAATTATAGTAGTTGAGTGATTGAAAGGAAATATGAATGCCCATTGCAAAGTCTTATATCCTGTTTAAAATAGAATTATAATTTTGTTATTTATGATTATTAAAGCAAAATTATCTAGCATATTTGAAATATAAACATTGTCCTACTACATGCAGTAATAAGATCTTCATTAGCTATGGGAAGGGAACATTTAAATGTATTAAGTTTAAATATACTACAAATAGAAAGAGGTTAGCATGCATTCATCTTTTGATTTACATAAGAGAAAAAAGTCAAACTCCAACACTCAGTAGATTTCAGTTGCCAAGAGAGATTAGTTTGATTCTGATATTTATAACCTTAAACCCATTACATTGTTTAACTGTTGGTAGTATTAAGACCCTTTTTTAAAAGCATAATCATAGAAAACAAAGATCATACGTAAATGGAATCTTATCAAATAGATGAATAAATAAATAAAAGATTTAGCCTTGGCCAGATTGCTCAGTTGGTTAGAGTATTGTCCCAGTAAGCCAAGGTTATGGGTTCGATCCCCTGTCATGGCACATACAAGAATCAACCAATGAACAAATGCATACATGAGTGGAACAAGTTGGTCTCTCTCTCTCTCAAATCAATAAATAAAAAAAGAAAGAAAAGATTTAATTTTAAAGTTAAGATGTTTTAAAGAGAGGAAATGGTTTTAAAAGTATCTAAGTCCTGCATCCTTTCAGCTTCTTGGATGTTATGATGAAAGGACTAGAGGTGACAGCTTATAGTTAGAGGCCACGCCTTCTTTGTTTTTTTTTCATACTACATAGCATAGTGTCTTATCTATTGTAAAGGCACAATGAATAGATGTTGAATGAACAAATAAATTCAATGCATTTAAAAACTAACCTATTTAAAATAAAAAATCCAAGACTTGTCCAAAGCCAATAAATAAATAACAAAACTAACCTAATCTAACATTCAACTATTTATCTGTTCAATAGGAAGATATTCATAACATAATTATTCTGTTAAGATATTTACTGGGCTTCTTCTTGGGATCAAGTCTTCTTTGGACCCAGTATATAAATACGTAGAACATAGATAGGAACCCCAAATTCATGGCAGTTACCATAAGGCAAAATAATGGCCAGTATATTTAGATTCCTGTATTAGTTAAAGACCCACAGATGTCCATTTACAGTTTTCACCCATTTTCTCAAAGCTGCACAATCCAAGTTGGTGAGTTTCTCAGAGAAAACAGAGATAGAGAATAAAACAGGGCTAGTGAGTAAAGACATCTTGAATCAGTGACTTGATTTGTGTGTACTTTGAGTGATGCATTCCCTTGGTGGATTTCTATCCCCAGAGATATTATGGACATATGTGAAGTGTGTGGAGTCAAAATTTGGCTTCCAGAGGATAGCATGATTAGGTGCCTGCAATTCCTGAGTTTCGTAGAACATGTCATCCTTCTCAGAGCATTTTACAAATATGAAATTACTATTTTGCAATAACCTTGGGGAGCATTCGGGCAGCATTTTGAATGGCTCAGTTTTACAACTTTCAAAACCAAAGTGTAGAGTAATGATCTCTTTGAGGGCCTTTATTTCTCTCTGGTTTGTGTGTTACTCAAACACACTTGCTATCTTTAGCGCTAGCACAATTCTGGCACCTAGTAGGTATTTGGTACATATTTATTGAATTAAAGCTACGAGGCATTTTGAAATGTTTTTAGTTAGGGATCTATTGATTACAAAAGTCATGAAGATTTAGAAGTTCCTTCACAATCTTTTCTTTTCATACAATGCCCACATGTACTCATAGGGCTGCCTAACAAAATACCAAAGAGTATATGGCTTAAACAACAGAAATTTATTTCTCATAATTCTGGAGGCTGGAAATCTGAGATCAATGTGTTGGCAGGGTTGGTCTCTTCTTCTGAGGCCCCACTCCTTGGAATGCAGATGGCCATCTTCTCCCTGTGTCCTCACATTGTCTTCCCCCTGTGTCTGTCTGTGTCCTAATCTGCTCTTCTTATAAAGACACCAGTCAAGTGTGATTAGGGCCCACCCATGGGACATCATTTTAATTTACATGAAGCATCATCTTTTTATAAATCCTATCTCCAAATGCAGTTACTCTGAAATATTGAGAATTAGGACCTCAACATAAGAATTTGAAGGAGAAACTCCTCAGCCCATAACAACACATTTCTACAGTACCCCACTTATTATTAGTCTGTATGAATATGAAGAAGTATAAAAATCTTTAAAAATTAAGACTGATATGCACTTCTACAGTCTTCTTTGACCAGTCTACTTGGTCAGCCCTCACCTGGAACTTTTACACAGTGGTTCAGCCCTGGTTCACTGTGGAATGATAGGGAACCAGGGGAGCTTTTTCGACAAGTCCATTTTCTGACTCAGCACAGATCAATGTAAGGCCCCCATATAGTTTTCATGAACAGGAACCTCTGTGAATTCCCACACACTTCAGATACTCCCTAGTTAGCCAAACACTGTTTAATAAGAACCCTTGGCATACATTGCCCAATTAAATAATGATTGCACCTCAAGAACACTCAAACACAATTTCTGTTTTCAGGCAATCTTTGATTTTATGTAGCAAAAGAAAAAGTTACAGAGATTCTGAAGGATTTGAACACAATTACATAAGTAGTTATGTAGCAAATTTAATTCTCAACACAGTTGAAGGGATAATATGAGATAATAAAAATAATTATTTTTGTATGAAAAAGCTTTTATGCCCATTTACCTATTGAATTCATTAGCTGAGAGGTTTATTATTCTCTATAGTAAGAGGGCTCCAAAATATTTATAATTTTTAATTTGTGAAGAGCAGCACACGTGTCTTTGAGCCTTAAGCCTTCTGAACACCCTGTCATCCCTGCTACCCTCAAATCATCTAGCTGGCCCCTGACCCCTTGGGAAACATGAGTACTTCCAGCATCTGAACTGTATGTCGTTTACCTTGGTCAACATAACAGCCATTATAATACTGGCAAGTATATAATATGCAAACAGCTAATGTTAGAATGGATGAGGTAATGTTTAAGAGATATACAAAGGATAGAACTGTGGACTATAAAAGTGATTTGGGATCCATAAGTTCAAAGGTAGGGGTCTATCAGTTACCAAGGGTCAAAAACTGGGATATGTAACAGAAGCCAGAAAATCCAATAGAGTAGGGTTCAGTGGATTGCCAAAGGCAGATGGTCATAGGCAAGTGAATGAAGAACCAGGAACGTCGTCATTGGGCCATAGTAAGTGCAGGTGGCCAGGAAGGGAGGAGGTCACAAGAGTTAACTATCTGCCGATTGCATGAACTAATTCAGATGAAAGCATGTGTTTGGGATTTGCTTTGATGTTTCTTGGATGGGAAGAATCTGGTGTTGTGGTATGGCTGGCCTGTTTCCAATGCAGAGACAGTGTCTTTGGAAGATTAACACAAGGCCACTGCTGTGGATAGAATGCATATTACAGACACAGGAGGCAAAGGTAGTGTGATCAAGTTCTGGATGATCAGGCAAAAACATTCCTTTTTGTTTGTTCATTTAAGGGGACATTTATAAATTCAGAGTTTGATGCCCACTAACTGAATAAAGGGAAAACTGTTGCTAAAGGGAATCCCAGGTTTATGTATTTCTCTGTGTATACATGTATTGTCCCTTTGTCAAATATACATTGCAACTTCCAAATGAGGAGGAAGATATGCCCTCTAAAGGCAGTTGGGAACCAGTGGGACTCTGTGCAACTTAAGTTGGTGGGAATGCGGGCCAGATTTTTATATTTAGTCATATACTTACTACCTCTATATTCCTCATTCCATCCTGTAGATCTGAGTTGCCAGTTAGTGTGATTTTCCTTTTCTGAGGAACATTTAGCAGCCTTTAGAGAGCATGTTCATTGGTTGTCAATCGTTTTGATTTTTGTTTGTCCAAAAATGTTTTCACGTTTGCCTTCATTTTTAAATATTTTTAAAAAACACAGGTGTATTGAGATATAATTTACATACAAATTTACCCATTTTGAGTGTTCAGTTGAGTTTTGACAAATGTAAGTTTAACTGCAATTAAGACATAAAACATTTCCATTACCCTTAAATTGTGCATCTTTGCAGTCAATTCAACTCACTCTACCCAAAGCCCCTAGAAAACACTGATCTCCTTTCAATCATTAGAGTTCTGTCTTTTCTAGAATGCCATATAAATGGAATGATACTACATGTAGTCTTTTTTGGTCCAGCTTTTTTCTTTCTTTATTATTGGTGTTCAAATATAGTTATCTCCATTTTCACCCCACCACAGCCCCCTGCCCCACCCATCCCTGCCTCCCACCCTTGAAGCTACCCCCTTTGGCTTTGTCCATGTGTCCTTTATACATGTTTCTTAATGTCCCTTCCCCTCTTTCCCCCCATTAACCCTGTCCCTGCTCCACTTTGCCTTAATTTGTTTATTGTACTTTTCCCATTACCATTTATCCCCCTACCCCCTGCAATCACTGCATTGTTGTCCATGCCCATGAGTTCTTTTTCCTTTTTGTTTGATCCCTCCACCCTCTACCCTGACCCCTTTGCCGTCATCCTGCTCTCCTGTTAGTTCAGTTTGTTCACTAGATTCCACATATGAGTGAAGTCATATGGTATTTGTCTTTTTTCTGACTGGCTTATTTCACTTAGCATAACATTCTCCAGGTCCATCCATGCTGTCTGAAAGGGTAAAATTTTCTTATTTTTATGGCTAAGTAGTATTACATTGTCTAAATGTCCCATAGTTGTTTTATCCACTCATCTACTGAAGGACATTTGGGCTGGTTGCATATCTTGGTGATTGTATAGAAAGCTGCAGTGAACATAGGGGTGCTTATGTTCTTTCAAAGTAGTATTCTTGGTTTCTTTGGATAAATTCCTAGAAGTGGAATCACCTCACACCAATAAGAATGGTATCATCAATAAATCAACAAATGCTAGTGAGGGACTGGAGAAAGTGAAACCATTTTGCACTGTTGGTGAAAATGCAGATCAGTGCAGGCACTGTGGAAAGCTGTATGGGAATACCTCAATTTTTTAAAAAAATTAAAAATAGAACTGGCTTATGCCTTCATTTTTGAAGAATAGGTTCACTAGATATAGAATTATATATATATGTGTGTGTGTGTATATATATATATGTACTTGAAGATGATGGGGAGAAGGGATTTGTGAACTTGGCTGCTCTATTTCATAGTAGATGTTGGTGTGTGAATGCAAAGCCAATAAGCTAATATCAGGTACCTTTTTGAATCTCAATTCATTTAACTCTGAGAAGACAAGTTTTGCCTGTTTCTTTCCCTGCCATATGCTATTATCCCGCTTCCTTCAATCTTTTACCCTGGTGAAGATTAAAGGTTTTACATTGTGTTCTCCACATGGCTGTGTAAACAGCTATAAATTACTATATCACTTATTAGGTTCACTGTTACATTTCATTCCTTTGTTCATTCATTTAACCAATATTTATTGTGTGCTATCTGCTGAGCACTTTTCTATACATTGGGAATACAGTGATAACTAGGAAGGACAAAATGGGCCCTTGCACTTGTGAAACTTACATTTGAAAGAGACAGATGATAAAAAATAAGTAAAATAAAATAAGGTAATTGTAAATAGTGAGGACTACAGAACAGGATAATATGATAAGGAGCACCTGGAAGATGGTGTCTCTTCTAGCTTGCATGACCAAGGGAGTTCTAAACATCTAAGCATCTGATCTGAGACCTGAGCAAAAGGAAGAAGAGAGACATGTACAATCTAAAATGAGAAATTGCATTGTCTTATTGCCAGTTTCACAGATAAACAAAAAATATCACTGTAGCAATGATGAAAAGATAATTAAAAGCCTGGTTTTTAAAAATGTGCTAGGCTTTTTCTGGGGAGAGAAGCTGAGGATGATAGATGCCTTTTAACAGAGAGCCCACCTCCCCTTTGCAAAACTGGTCACTCATATGTTGCTTGTGAGCACAAACAAAAAACAGAAGAGAGTGCTGGCTGACAGCTGCCCCACCTGGTTCCCCAGCCTGAGGAGGAAGCTCAGGGTTAGAGAGAATAAATACAGCAGGTCACAAGGAAGTTAGTCATAGTAACCTGCTGCATGTTGCTCGTGGGGGAAAAACAAGATAATGGTACCTAAAGTCTCTCCTGCTGAGTTAGCAAGGGCAGAAAGACTCCTAGTCAACTAAGCTGGGCATCCCGTGCCAATGGAAAAGCAGATGCAAAACAGAACTTGATGAATGTAGTGAGCAGCTGGAAGCACTATTGAGAGCCCCTAATGTACACCTGCCTTTGATGAGCACCACTCTCAAGTGTGTGGTGATATTCCAGCACCAGAAGTTCTGCAGCTTCATCAATATAAAGCTGAAGGGAGAAACTCCTTCTTTATGTAGCTATTCATTCCTGACAGACAATAAATGGAGAACTAGACTTCTTGAAAACAGACATGAAAGAAAAAAGACAAAGGCAAAGTTATATGGGGTATAAGAAAATGAAGTGTAGCAGGGTAGACATTTTTCAGAATCAAATTCATTGTTTTCCTAAAGGAATTGCAGGATAACTGTGCAGGAGACATCTAAAGCTAATTGCTGGAAGAATGCTCCACAGAGAATAAGCCTGCCTTGGAGGGGAATGGACTCAATAACCTAATTGTTTTCTACCATTCATTACCATTTGTAGGTCCCTTGGTGCAGAATTTGGCAAACTGGCCTAGTAAAATAACAAGAAATACGAAGACTTCTTCTTGGCTTGATGCAAAATGTTCCTGCCAACATGTATTGAAATCAGTACACAAGAACCACCTTTTCTCATTTATGTGATTTTTATTTATTATTAGGTCCTTTCAGTAACCATTTAATGAAGTCTCTCATGTGCTGAGTGCTGTGCTAGGCACTTGGGAGTGTCTAGAGAGGTGTGATATTTGGCTTCTACCTTCAAGAAACTTACAGTCTGGTCAGTGTTAGGAAATGAACAAATCAATTTTCTCGAGCCATGTGTTGGACTTGATTCTCCTCTGACAACACTGTGTGTTGAATGCAATGAGTTCAGGGAAAGAAATTTTAGAAGGGTGTGTTTTCCCTTTATTGAATGGTCAAGAATTAACATAACTTCAGTTCACAGATCTAAGACCCATTAACCTAAAAAAAATAATAATTCTACCTTCTAATTTTGACAATTTGATGAGGAGAGCAGTTTTTCTTGTGCATTATTTGTTTATTTTGTATTTTCTCCTTTCCATACTTTAGCTCAACTCCCTAAGGCATATAGGCTGAAAGTAAATGTATGGACATAAAACCATACCTCTCATATTTTTAATTGTCTAAAAAATGACTAGGGCTCTTTATTACTGGGTGGCTACTCTCTGGTGTAGATGAGTTGCTCTATGATTTGTCTGAACATAAACATGGGAGGAGGCAGGGAGGAGCAACTCAGTCAGAGAAATTTGTGAAATTCCAGAACCAGTGGTGGAGCGGGACATTTCAAAGCCAAATCTGGTAAATATCTAAATTAGTTCTCTTTTTCTGTTTTCCCCTGAAGTCTGCAGGATTTCCATGCTAAGGTAACCAGGGAGCTGTACAGCTGAGTCCTCACTCCCAGTGCTTAGCACTATCACTACAAACACCTCCTCCCCATTGTCCTATTCAGGTCCCTGAGAACACACAGGGGTGTGGGATGAGCCATTTCTACAGGAAGATGTCTGCAGTCAGTGGGCAGGCTCCATGCTCACACCCAGCTGTTCTCAGGCCTTGACAGGAGAACATGGAAACCCTCAGTTGTTTAGGATCAAAGTCGCAGAAATCATAACATGGTTTAAAAAAGTAAAAGCAACACAAAATAGTGACTAACTTTCTTCCCTTAGTACTAAAGATTGTTTACTGAATTGGCAAAATGCCCCAATTCAGAGGTTTCATGTTTACATGAAAACTTTTCTCAGTGCTGTAGTAAATACCATACACATTCTCAAACCTCATTTATCATTTCAGCCTGTCAGTGCTGCCCTGCCCTCCAGAAAGAAGATAAGGAAGGACAGGGATAAGACCCATCACTGGGGTGGCTCTGCACAGGGCCCTACCACTGTCTGTCTCCTGTGTTTGAATATGTGTTTGCTTAAGCCTGCCTTTGACCTCATGCAAAGGCCTTGGCCATTCAGTGAGGAAGCTTCAGAGCTCACTGCAGTTGGAAATGGTTTCCTTTGCTTGAGTGGGGCTGGTTAATACACTGAGCCTACTAAAGAAAATTCTTCATATCTGCCTCGGCTGTTTGTATTGGCCTGTTTTCTGCTAAACCCACAAATGGAGGACTATGAGAATGTGCAAGGAAAGACATTTTATTTGGAGCCTTAAAAACTGAATTATTCAGTTTGGCCTCTTTTCCACAGTTTGGCTTTTAAGACTTTAGCAGCAAGTTTTAAGTGTACTTATACACGATTTCATGTGTATAAATACATTTCTACCTGAATATTTTTCCTCTAATAAAACATCACAACAAAACAACTACCTCATAATATTAAGAATTAGGCATATCTTTACTACCCAAATTCTGAGTTTTGGCCTGATTTCCTTTTGGAAATAGTGAAATTAGAGAAAGTAAAAGTGTTTAAGAGGTCTTCTCCAGGGAACAGAGTCATGTGAATGCAAAGAGTGAGTGCTTGTATTTATGACCTGGTGTGAATGAGCCAACACCCAGCTTTGTTTATACTCTGTAAATGGGGAACAACCCTCAGAAGTCATGGAATCAATGTAATGCCCACTAGTAAGTTTCTTGAATATATAAGTGCAGTACTTCTTATTTTTCTGTACACTTGGCTTTCAAGTGTACATTCTTCTTCTAGGGCAGGGGTCAGCAAATTGCAGCCCATAGGCCAAACCTGCCTGTACCCACCACTGTTTTTGTATGGACTGTGAGCTCACTTAAATGCTTAAAAAATACCAAAATTATTTCATTACATATGAAAATTACCTGAAATTCAAATTTCAATGTCCATAAATAAGATTTTATTGGAACAGAGCCATTAGTAATTTGTTTGTATATCATTTATGACTGCTTTTGCCCTACAATGGCAGAATTGCATCCTTGCCTAAAATGATTACCCTCTGGCCTTGGAGCTAGAGGACCTAGAATTTTTGATTCGGCTGAAAGCTTTGACTCCTTCAACCTGTACGTGTTTATGTGCAAATATATTTTCACATATATTGTTTCTAATTAATTTACATTGAAAAGTTACTTCCGATTTCTAATTTTTACTATCTTTATGATGCACCCAGCATTTTCTCTGCTTCTCAATAGCATCTATGATCTCAAGGGTATAATGTGTTCTTGCTTTATTTAGAGACCATGGAGTGAGTCTTTGACAAGATGCCTCTCACACAGTCATTGTGAAGCAATTGTTTGTTTCACAAACAAATTAACAACTTCATGAATAGAAGACAGTACATCAAATATTTCTTCCACTGTTTATGCTGCGGTAGTGGAATTCCTAATGATATATGTCAAGTTCTTTCAACCTACTGTGCAACTGCTTGCCTTCCAACTGCCACTTCCAATTTTTTTGTTAGTTTGTGCTGAGTTATCAATGAACTTCTCACTACTGTCAACCAGTTCACTGAATTTATCTTTGATCTTTATCCAGTCCAAGGTTTATCTTCATATTTTACTAATTAAATGACTATATTTTTTATTTCTAAGACAGATAGTTGATTTTTAGTGTCATCTGCTTTATTTAATTTCTATCTATTTAAAAATAATTTTGTTTACTTTTCAGCATTGAATTCATTTACCATTTTTGAGGACCCCAAGCAACTTAGTTTGAAGTCATTTTTAGTATATTTCATAATTTCATTTTACCTTTGGGAAATTCATGCCCTTATCATCTCTTTTAGCTTTGTGTTTCCATATGTACTTTTGAATTATGGTCTGTTTGGAACAAGAAATTTTTCTTTGTCTTAGTCTCTTCCTCTCTCTTGTACTCATTCCAGCATTCTCTTTCTCCACAGCCCCGTGCTCACCTCTCTTTCTAATGCTTTCGTAGTTGTTCCCACCTGGATCCCAGTGGAGAATTACATAATTTCCTAGTGGTTCAGAGATTTTTCCTTTGATGATTTTGGGAATTCAGGCTTGCAAAGTAGGTCATGTCCATTTTTTTCCTCATCCCTAATCAGACAGCTCCTTGTAAACCATATATCATAAAGTGGTCAACATCAGATTCTTTTCCAGAATCTTTGTAAAATCTGTGAAGCTTGGATTTGTAACACATATCCTTGTTTTAATCAGTGTTCCTAACAATGGTTTCTTTACTTACAGTGAACACATAGTTAAATGCTCACCAGGAAGCCAACTTTGATTTCTATCATCTGCTTCAAGGCCAGCCTGCAGACAGCTTTGCATTTATCTTCCATTTCTGACCCCTAGAGATATTTATTTCATGCTGTTGTCTGCTATGTCTTTCTGGTGATCTGCTTCATATTTTATCTATTATTTTTATATGTTTAGAGCTAAATAGGTACCTGAAAATAAGAACTATACCATCACCTAGAATTCCCAGGCCCCTGGTATTTTCTGAAGTTGGAAGGCCCTGCTGTTTCATGCCCTCAACCTGCTTCTTTACCCCATAGATATTAAGCACAAGGTACCTGCTAAGCCCCTTGCAGGATGCTTATGCTGTAGCTGAGGACAATAAAAGTCTAGAACATGATAACTTCATGATTTCGTGGCATGCCATCATAATCTCCCTCCATGACTGTGGCACTTATTTCTCCAGGTTGCTGGAGTGATGTCTCAAGACTGCTCACTGCCAAATTGTTTTTAACTCTAGAAAGTTTCTTTGACTACGTAGCACCCATATTTAGAGATGGCTCCCATCTAATTTCTGGTCAATGATGGGGGTGGATGGATTACAAAGTCTCAGCCATGTTATTTCAATTCTAGAGAACTCTGAAAAGCTATGATGACTCCAAAGCTTTCCAAGCACCAGTTGAAGGCTCCTCTATAGGTGCATCCCTGCCCAGCTTCGCCCTTGGTTCAGTTTTGCCACCTGCACTTCCCTATCAGTGCTGTGGCAGATAGCTCTCCCCAGCAACTTCCTGCACTGCAATCTAAATTGCAGAGTCTGTTTTCTGGCAACCTAACTTAGGACAGCAACTAAGAGTATAAGATATATATTCTCAAGTGTCAAATACAGACAGTATGCAACATAAGAATTAGAGGTTCACTTGGGTCAAAGATGTTGTAAAAGAAGTGATACCTGGTCATAAATGATCAGTTTAAAAGGAGAAGTGGAGTGGATACTTGTAAGGCTGGCAGTTTTATGTCTTCTTCTTCTGTTCCTTAGCAAACTCATTCTTCTGTACATCCAAACCATCAGTTTTCTCTCTGGCACCATTTTTCTCTCACTATAAAGTATCAACTTCATTGTTAAGAATGTTTTAGAAGAGATTAGAACACTTTGAAAGTTATTAACTAATAACTTGTAAAGATCCCAATGGGAAGGAGAAAGAAAATGAAAAATTTTGGCTCCAATAATATGCCAATAGAAATATTAGAAATAGAAAATTGAGCTTTGCAAGGGAAGATTAAAAGATGGACTGCACTGAGGAATTTCAAGTTTCACTTGGAGACATGCAGTGAAAGATTTTAGTCCAATTTGTGAAGGTAGAAAGAACTCTAGGGGTAAATTAACTTGTCATTCATTCTTCCATTGACTTTTACAGTGTTCCCAGAAGCCTTTCTGTGATTCACTATTATTAGTAAAAATTTGTTCTGAGGAATGTTAGAATGATGGCCTCAGTGAGATTTCAAATGGAATATGTAATATATGTGTATGTCTTCTCTCTATTTTTGTTTGTTTGATCCTAATGGAATGGCCATTCTTCAGTCAAATGATTAATATTAGCAACTTCATCTACTCAGCTTAGAAGCTGGTCTGCTTAGTTTATTTTAAACTCCTAGTGTACTCTTTCCAGTTGAAAGGTATCCATAATTAACCTCATTGTGAATCAAAAAGAAAAAGTCTCATTTGTATGTAACAGGTTGCTTTTCATTTGCTCTATCTGGAGCATAAAATTGTGGGGAATCTTTTCAGTATAAATACATGCTCTCCAAGGGATTTTGTTTTCCTAAGTACCATACATAAGGTAATTCTACATGGTCCTTCTAAGAGGTCTTTCTAATTAAGTTGTAAACAAATAATAAGTATATCTTTGGGGTGGGATGAAGAAAACTTTGAAATAAATATCTTCAAACTCTGGTTTTATGCAAAATTTGAATTTGATTCATTAACTTCATCTATCAACCAATGTATACTTTTTGTGGTTCCATTTTTACCAAAAAGAAAATTAGCATAAATTTCCAAGCTCTTCTTTAAGATTGCTAGGATCTTGAATTTGGTTTCTTCTTAAGTGGAAATTTTCCAAACTAGCTTACAAATACTGACACAGTAATGACGACCTTGGATCTTTTACATGTCACATTTAAAAATCATGTGAAAGCTAGAGAATTCAAAATGTTGGCTAAAGCAATAGTCTCTGAATTCTCTCAAAAGTATAACAGGAGAAGTTAGATTTATACCTATATTTAAAACTCAGTTCAACCTCTTCACTATTAGGGGAATACAAATCAAAACTACCATGAGGTACCACCTCACACCTGTTACAATGGCTAATATCAACAAAACAAGTGATAAAAAGTGTTGGAGAGGTTGTGGAGAAAAGGGAACCCTCATTCACTGCTGGTGAGATAGTAGACTGGTACAGCCACTATGGAAAACAGTCTGGCAGTTCCTCAAAAAATTAAAAATAGATCTATTATATGACCCAGCAATCCCTCTTCTAGATATCTATCCAAAAAACTCAAAAACATGTATTTGTGAAGATTCATATGCCACTGTGTTCATTGAAACATTATTTACAGTGGTCAAGACATGTAGACAACCAAAGAGTCCTTCAATAGAGGATTAGATAAAGAATGCATGGTACCTATATATGATGAAATACCATTCAGCCATAAGAAAAGATAAAATACTGCTATTTGTGATAACATGGATGGACCTTGAGAATATTAGGCTAAGAGAAATAAGTCAGTCAGAAAAAGCGAGGAACTATATGTTTTCATTCATATGTGTGATATATAACAAAAACTCATGGCCACAGACAGCAATGTGGTGGTTGCCAGAGGGAAGGGAGTGGGGAATGTGGAGGGGGACCTAATATGTAGTGGCAGAAGATGGTTTGACTTTAGGTGCTGGGCACCCAGTGCTGTATACAGATCTGGTATCGTAGAATTGTATACTTGAAATCTATGTGACTTTATTAACCAATGTCATCCCAATAAATTTGATTTTAAAAAGTTTTAAGTATTGTAAAAACTCAGTTCTTTGCTATAATCTATTAGTCAAATAGTTCATTTTCAAGCTTTATTTGAGGAATTATATTACAAATAAAATTGATGAATATAATCCAAGTTAAATTTTATTGAAAAAAATGGTGCCTCATTTCCTTGTTATTTATTCCTTGTTAATATTAAATTTCCTCTGCTTTGGCATTCTAATTATCATAGCAAAAATGGTGTATAAATATACAATTTGGTACCATGTCATCCTGGCCATATATTGCCTATTTTATAAATATCTGGGTTATTTCTGCAAACCATCTAGAAGTTACCATATATCTTTTTCATCCTTTTCAGTATTTGCCCAATTTTCTTATGTTTTAATTATCAGTGATTATTTATTAGGTGACATATCTTTTGGATAATTTATATTTATTGTATGAATTAGAGTGAGTACTCAAAACACATGGGCAACATGATATCCTCAATTATTTCTGTACACACAAAATATTTCCCAAATCAGAAAACCACAAACTATTTCTAGGAATTCCATGAATTAATTACAGCATGACTGACTGTAATTAGGGGTGCATCTGTGTGTGTAAACAAGTATCTTTTATCTATTTCTGTCCTGTTGCTCATCTTCTCTGGAGATGAGCTGGATCCCTTTGTGACAGGGATCCAGCATTATTCTTTTCTGTTTATTGAACCAGTTTTTCATTTGTTACATAGCCTATTCTTTCCCCTTGACTTATGTAAACTTTGACATTTACAAAGTTCATATAATTTTTTCTGAGCTTTATGCAGTGTTCCATTTGACTTCCAAGTTCCCGAATCTTTGTTTTTGTTTTAATTTATGGGTTTATAGCATACTTTAATGTCTGGTAAGACACACAAACCTAACCCACTTTTGGTCTTATTTCTCAAAATTTCAAAATTGATTTAGCCCTCCTTCTTTGTTTCTTTCTCAAAATGCTGAAGCTATTCAGGGTCATTTATGGTTCCATATAAATTTTTGAAATGTTTGTTCTATATCTGTGAAATATATCATTGGTATTTTAATAGTGATTACATTGAATCTATAAATTGCTTTCGGTAGTATGGACATTTTGATTATGTTAAATCTTCTGATCCATGAATATGATATATGCTTCCATTTGTTTGTGTCTTCTTTAATTTCTTTTTTCAGTGTTGTGTAGTTTTCTGAGTACAGGTCTCTTACCTCCTTGATTAGGTTTATTCCTAGAAACTTTACTTTTCTTAATGCTTTAGCAAATGGGATTTTTTTCTCTAATTTCTGTTTATGATATTACATTGTTGGTGTACAACAGTGCCTTTGATTTCTAGATATTGACTTTGTATGCTGTTGTTTTGCCAAATTCACTTAAGTCAAGTAGTTTTTTTGGTGGAGTCTAGAGGATTTTCTATGTACTCTATCATGTCATCTGCAAACAGTGATGGTTTTACTTCCTTCTTTCCTATTTGGATGGCTTTCATTTCTTTTTCTTGTGTGATCAGTGTGGCTAGAACTTCCTATAATATGTTGAATAGAGTGGTGAAAGTGGGCACCCTTTTCTTGTTCCTGATCTTAGTGGGAAAGCTTTTAGTTTTTTTCTGTTGAGTATGATGTTGTCTATACATTTCTTGTACATGGCTTTTATTACGTTGAGGTCTGCTCCCTCTATTCCTACTTTGCTGAGTAATTTTACCCTAAATGAGTGCTGTTCCTTATCAAATGCCTTTTCTGCATCTATTGGTATGATCATGTGATTTTTGTCTTTGATTTTGTTTATGTGATGTATTATGTTTATTGACTTGAAAGTATTATACCATCCTTGCATCCCTGGAATGCATCCCACTTGATCATGGTGTATGATCTGTTTAATGTATTGCTGGATGTAGTTTGCAATATTTTGTTGAGGATTTTTATGTCTATGTTCATCAGCAATATTGCCCCATAGTTTTTTTCTTTGTTGTGTCTTTATCTGGTTTTGGTATTAAGATGATGCTGACCTCAAAAAAAATTTGGGAGTCTTCCCTCTTCTTGGATTTTTTAGAATAGTCTGAGAAGGATAGGAATTATCTCTTCCTTAAATGTTTTGTAAAATTCTTCTCTGAATCTGTCCAGTCCAGGGCTTTTGTACACCAGGAATTTTTTTATTACTGCTTCAATTTCACTAGCTGTTATTGGCCTGTTCAGGCTTTGTGCTTCTTATAAATTCAGTTTTGGAAGATTATATTTTTCTACAGATTTGTCCATTTCACCCAGGTTTTCAAATACCCGATATCAAACTATACTACAAAGTCACTGTAATCAAAACAATCTGGTACTGGCATAAGAACACACACATAGATCAATGAAATAGAATAGAGAGTCCAGAAGTACACACATGTCTCTATGTTCAATAAATACTCAACAAAGTAGGCAGGAGCTTAAACTGGAGTAAAAACAGCATCTTCAGCAAATGGTGTTAGGATATCTGGACAGCTACATGCAATAAAATGAAACTCTACCACTAACTTACACCATACATACACAAAAATAAACTCAAGAAGGGTAAAAGTCTTGAATATAAGTTGTGACACCATAAAAGTTCTAGAGAAGAACATTGGCAGGAATATTTCAGATATTCCACATAGTAATATTTTCACTGATATGTCCCCTAGAGCTAGGAATATAAAGGAAAGAATAACAAATGGAACCCTGGCTGGTGTGGCTCAGTGGATTCAGTGCCAGCCTGCAAACCAAAGGGTTACTTGTTCTATCCCCTGTCTAGGTCGCATGCCTGGGTTGCAGGCCATTTTCCCAG
>PVKM010004532.1:0-51727 GCA_004027735.1 Carollia perspicillata
GAAATATAACGCACTAAATTAAGTTTTTTAGTGTTCCTAGTTAATAAGCTATATGAAAATAATGACAAACTATAAAGGAGGGGACTATCTGGGAACTAAAACTAAGGCAAGCTAAGAATATCCACTTGGCTGGAATCCACTAAATAAAGCAGAGTCAAAGGCTAAGTTCAAACACCTATCCTGATGGCCCTGAATAGGAGATCTCTCTCCCCCTGCAGAGTAGGGAGCAAAATGAAGCACGTAGTAACCAAGACCAGAGCAGGGTGGAGTGGGCCCTCAGGGGAAGTCGGCAGAACTGGAGTTCAGGAGGAAGAGTAAAATCACCTGGCGAAGCACTGCGGTGGTAAATGAAAGGAGCAGTCCAGAGCCTGGTGATACATAAGGAAGTGTGGGGAAGGGTCCTCTCTCACCGGTGTAGTTACAGCTAGTGAAAATCAACGAAATGCCTTGTCACCATCACTCCTCAAAAAGACTTTGTCTTGGACTTGGAGGCTTTTATGAGTTGACTTGGGCTAGTAGCAGATCTAAAAACCTGTGGCCTCAGTTGCTCTTTCTGTCCCTAGCTACCATCAAAGATAGCTGGGCATGCTTAGAGAGGCTGGGAGTGGGGGGTCACAGAGGCTAGAGTAGTAAGCAGGGTCAAGATCACAATGGAATCTTATAAGCCATGTTAAGAATTTTACTCTAAGAGCAGAAACCCAATGAATGGGTAAAGAAAATACATGAGAATTGAGTTTTAAAAGGATTTCTTTGATGGTAATGGAATAAAGGAGGCAAAAGAATGGATGACCACTGTAAGACTAGTTAGAATAACGCTGAGGGAGTCAGGGGAGGAATGACATGGGCCTCTTCTATGGGGTAAGTGTGGGGACACAGAAAGTGGGTGCTTTAAGAGATGTGTGAGAGGTGATTGGTTGGTGTGTTTAGCATTTGAGATGGTGGAATCCAAGGATGGTACATAAACATATAATTTTGGAATAGGGTTTATCAATGATTAATAAAAATAGAAATAAGAAATTCTAGTAAAGGCCCAATTATGGCTGAGATGATGAGTAATTTTTTTAAACATGTTGAATTAGAGCACCTGCGGAGCGTTCAAGGTAATGCATCTAGTAAGTGGCTGGATATGAAGACTTGCAGCTCAGGAGAGAGATCTGGCTGGGGTGGAGATACGTACATACAGACATCTTGCACTAATCTGCACACTTCTTAGCAAAAAGAGACAAGTTCCAAACACATATGCCTTATGACTTAGGAGCTTTCTGTTTGTACTCCATCTTATCAATCAGAAGTATCTTCTTGAAAGTCTTGTCAGGCCTGTATTCAACAATCAAAAACTAATGAGAAAAGTACTCTATTTAATGACAGTATATCTCTAAAATGCAACACTTTAAGTGGCATTAATTCTCTTTCCCATCATGTACATACTTTTAAGGATAATTGTCTGATCAGGAAGTTCAAAAGTTCAGGTAATATTTGAAATGCCTTTCTCAATTTAAATCGAACTTTGCCTTTTGCATTCACGAACAGCGCTGCCACTGTATTTCCTCCATGGAGAACGATCCCTGAGAAGTGCTGCCCACGAACACCAGTGTGAGGAAACTTTAATGAGAGTGGCATTGTTCTAGAAGCTCTTGGAAAGCTCACTTTGATTAGGGGGTGTGTCACTTTCCTGATCATATTCTCCACCTCAAAAGGGCTTTTAACTTGGCTACATCACAGCCCAGTAGAAGAGAATTTTGGCAGGTAATTTATTTTACATTAGCTTGGAGTTTTTTTTGTCACTAGATAATAGCCTAAATGGCATGTGCTGCTGTTTGGTTAAGAAAAGGAGAAAGGACCCATTATGGCTTTTCCTACCTCAAAACGATGCATACATTTAAGAAAAGAGCATTTTGCTTCCTTTCAAAAGCACTTAGGTCAGGATAACTTTCATATGCTTATGAGAATAAGAAGTTTGTGCCACATTACAAAAGGCACCTTTCTTGATCCTAACACCAGGCAAAAATCATTCTGGTATAAGGAAAGAATGCAGTAAATTTGAAAGATGAATGTGTCACTCACCTCCCTCAAAGCTTCCTGTCTATATCAAACAAACTGAAACAAGCCCTAGTACATTTATTGGGAAGGTTTTCTTGATAATCCACACATGACCCCAATTTACGCACACAAAAAATTGACTTAAGAAACTAAGATTTTATTCTATGGAAATTACTTTTTGCTACAGAATACAAGTTTTGTATTTATACCTGGAAGATTTTTTAAATTAATTTTCAGTGAACAGAACTCAAAGAAAGATCCCTTCTCTAAATCACAGTTGGAAGAAAAGTGCCCTGATTGTAAACAATTACATTTCTTAAAGAAAGATGGAGCATGACTTCTAATTTGGACAGAAGCAAGCTATAGAGGAATACGCTGTTCCCTGCTCAATCTGCCTCCTCATCCATGTCCTCCATGTGAATCTGCTAGGAAGGTTGTGGGGACACCTGACCAGTGTGGCAGGGGATGACCACCATCATGGCTAACCTGACACTAGGAAAAGCTGCTGGACTGTTTGCTTCCAAGATGATAAAAATGAAATGGCTAAGCTGGAAAGAATCTTTCTTTCACACTCAGAAAATACCCCCACAACTCTGATTCCTGTAAGTGGTTACTATCCATCCACTTCAGCCTTGGGGAAAATCTCTATGCCCACATGAGAACTAACCAAATAAAGATGCATAAATAATAACCGTACAGCCCAATGAATTTTTACAAAGTGAAGGAATCCATGTAAACGGCACCCAGATCAAGAAATAGAACCCTATTCACACTCCAGAAGCCCTTTCTCTACTTTCATTCATAGCACCCTGACAAGGATAAGCACTAATCTGTCTTCATAAAACACAGATTCATTCAGCCAATTCTTGAACTTGATTTGAATGGAATCATATAGTTTGCATCACCTTGAATGGCTCTTCTCATTCAATGTTAGGTTTGTGAGGTTCGTCCGTATTATGTGATTTTGTAGTTTATTCACTCTTGCTGCCACATGGCATTCCATTTTGTGTACACCACAATTTATTTGTTTAAATACTGATGGATATGGGGGTTAATATAAATAGCATTGCTATGGAAATTCTGGTAGGTGTCTTTTAACAACTACATTGATGCCTGTCATGGCACCCACATTTGGTGCTTTTGAGTTGCTCCTCTTTCTCTTCCTAACCAAGACTACTATAACCCTCCTTTTGTAAAGACCAGATCTCGTAATCACCTCAAGCACATGTGTAGTAAACTTTTCCTCTTTCTAACATCTGGCATTTACTCATCCTTCTTCCAGGGAGATTGCCCTCTGCCTATTTACAACTCCTGTGTTCAGGTGGGATGGAATTCTTCCCCTGGGACAGGCAAGTGTATGTGGCCGGAGTCTAAGCCAATTAGGGCATCCCATTCCTGTTGTATTTTTATAACAGCTTTATTGAGGTAGAATACCAGACAGTTCACCTTTCTAAATTGCATCACTTAATGGCATTTAGTATGTTCAGAGATATGTGAACCCTTCGCCACAATGAACTTTAGAACATTTTCATTACATGCCCTTCAGTTATCACTCACTTAAATCATCAGTGCCTCCCCTCAGCCTTAAGAAATCACGAATCGACTCTGTTTCAACGGATTTGCTTATTCTGGACATTTCATAGAAGTGGGGTTATATAATATGTCATCTGTTGTGATTGGCTTATTTAACTTAGCATAACACGTGCCTGGTTTCATGGTTCATCTATATTGTAGCAGGTATCAGTATTTCATTCTTTTTACGGTTGAAAATATTCAATCGTATGAGTATGCCATATGATGTTTATTGATTCATAGATTGATAAACATTTAGGTTTTCTCCACCTTTTGGCTGTTATGAATAATAGTGCTATAAACATTTGTGTATGAGTTTTTTTGTATCTATTTTCATTGTTATATACCTAGGAATGGAATTGCTGGGAAATATAGTGACTCTATGGGTAACCATTTGAGGAACTGGCAAACTGTCACCCATTGTACATTCCTATTAACAGTGTATAAGGGTTCTCATTTATTCGTGTTCTTGCCAACATTTATTATCATCTTTTTTTAATATAACCAATCTACTAGGTACAAGATATAATCAAGGGGTTATCTCATTGTGGTTTTGGTTTACATTCTTGATAGCTAGTGATGTTGGACATCTTTGTGTGCTTATTATTCATTTGTATATCTTCTTCGAAAATGTCTATTTAAATTCTTTCTCCATTTAAAAAGTGGGTTATCTGCCTTTTTATTACTGAGTTGTAAGAGTTCTATATATTGTGGATACAAGTTTCTTGGGAGACACAAAGGCCTGTCCGGAAAAGTCCAGTCAATGTTAACATAACAAGAATGGTTTACAAGACATTGATGTAACCTGGCAGCCAAGGACAGTGTACTGGAATTCACATGTGTGAATAGTGACAACTTCACTGTACTGGTCAGTGGGTGTGGTGGATGTCATTGAGTGAACATGTGTACTGTGTATCTCTCATATTCCAAATGACAGAGTGAGTAGAGCAATGAATCTCCATCAAATTTTGCATTAAGATTGAACATTTCTCTGCAGAAACTATTCGGATGATTCGGAGGCTGCAGCTATGGGCAACTGGTGATTGGCAGAATCATCACGACAATACATCTGTTCATGTATCACATTTTGTGCAGTTTTTTGGCAAAATATCAAATAAGTCAGGTGACTCAGGCCCCCTACAGCCCAGATTTGGCACCCTGTTACTTCTGGCTTTTCACAAAACTAAAATCACCTTTCAAAGGGAAGAGATTTCAGATCATCAGTGAGATTCAAGAAAGTAAGGTGGGGCAGCTGATTGCGATGGGGAGAATTGTGTGAGGTCTTAAAAGTGCCTACTTTGAAGGGAACTGAGGTGTCATGGTCCTGTGTACAATGTTTCTTTTATTTTGTATCTTGTTCAATAAATGTCTCTATTTTTCCACATTACATAGCCAGATACTTTCTATACAGATTGCAGCATATATGAATTGCAAATATTTTCCCTCATTCTGTAGGATATCTTTTCACTTTCTTGACAGTGTCCTTTTAAGCATAGAAATTTTTAATTCTGATGAAGAGCAATTCATTTTTCTTATGTTTCTCAGGTTTATGTTATCAGACCTAAAAATTCACTGCCAAATCCATTGTTATGCAGATCTACTATTAATTTTCTTCTAAGAATTTTACAGATTTACACGTATATACATCTTACATTTAGGCCTTTGATCCTTTTTGAATTAATTTTCAGCAGGTATGAGTAAGGGTCCAATTTTGTTGTTTTATTTGTAATTATCTAGTCATCCCAGCATCATTTGTTTGAAAAGAGTATTCTTGAGGCCTCTGGTCAAGATGGCAATGTAGCCAGACACAGCTTGCCTCTTTGCACAACCACATCAAAATTACAGCTAAAATATAGAATAACCATTACTCAGGAACTTCAGAAATTGAGTGAATGGAAGTCTGATATTGTGGAACTGAAGAAACCATCTATCCAGACTGGTAGGAGGGGTGTGGGCACTGAACGGGTTGGCCCCACACCCACATGGATTAAAACTAGGGAGGGATATCTCAATAGCGAGGAGCCCCAGCCCCACACCAAGCCCCCCAGCCCAAGATTTCAGTGCCAGGAAGATAAGTATCCATAACTTCTGGCTGCAAAAACCACAGGGACTGAGTTGGTGGACAAGTCTGCTGGAGCCCTAAGCAGTTCCTCTTGGGGAACCCATCACAGACTTACATACTTAGACTCACTCCCTCTGAGCTCCAGCACCAGGGTAGCAGCTTGAAGGGCACCAGTGGTATATAGGGAGAGACTGAAGTATCTGTTATCAGGGTGAACAGAGGCCATTGTCCCTTTTCTGAGCCCACCTTCCCCTCCCAAGCCAGTAGGCTGGTGCCATGTCTGAGACTCCATCAACCTGGCTTACACTGAGTGACCCACCTTGGAGATCCCAGAGGTTCTACCCCACCCAATTTACAGGCCCACCCAAGCTGCTTTTCCATAAGAATGACAGGTCTTGGCTCCTAAATCCTATCAAAGAACCAACTGCTGGCTTCGGTGAGCCCTAGCAGCAGCCAGATTAAAGTCACAGCTTGGCTTCACCTGGAAATCTCCAAGCCCAGCACAAGTAGTAGCCATCTCAGCTTGCTTTACAGCTCAGGCAGGGTGCCCTGGGCAAAACATAGGTGGGGGCTGACCTTGGCCTATACTACCCAGGAAACCCCAGAACCAACATACCCAGTAGACAGCTACAGACTATGCTGGAGCACCACCACTCTGTCCCTGCACAGCTGATCCTCCATGGATGGCAGAGGTTAGTGGTCAGTGGTCAGTCAGTCTTTGCAGTTGAAAAGCTTGGGTAAATCCCTCCCATTGATCTGCCAACAGCAACCAAGATTCGACCAGAGGGGGTTGTAGTCAGCCCACACAAAGGGCGTAGCTCAAGTACCCAGCTTGAGTGATAGGGGAGGCTGTGCCACAGGACCCTACAGGACACCTACTACATTAGGCTATACTACCAAGACATGGAGTCAAAGCAGCTCTACCTAATACATAGAAACAAGCACAGGGAAGCAACCAAATGAGGAGAAAAAGAAACGTGGCCCAAATGAAAGAACAGATTAAAACTCCCCCAAAAGAGCTAAATGAAATGGAGATAAGCAATCTATCAGATGCAGAGATCAAAATCCTGGTTATAAGGTTGCTCAAGGAAGTTAGTAAGGACCTCAGCCGCATAAAAAAGACCCAGTCAGAAATGAAGGATACACTAATTGAAATAGAGAACAATTTACAGGGAAACATGAGTAGAATGGATGAAGCTGAGAATCACATCAATGATTTGGAATACAAGGAAGCAAAAAACAACCACGCAGAACAAGAAGAACAAAGAATCCCAAAAAATGAAGATAGTATAAACAGCTTCTGGGACAACTTTAAGAGGTCAAACATTTGCCACATAAAGGTGCCAGAAAGAGAAGAGAAAGAGCAAGGAATTGAAAATTTACCTGGAAAAAATATTGAAAATAAACTTCCCTAATTTGGTGAAGGAAATAGACCTGTAAATCCAGGACGTGCAGAGAGCCTCAATTATGATGGATGCAAAGAAGCTCACTCCAATATACATCATTATTAAAAGGCCAAAGGTTAAAGATAAAGAGAGAGTCTTAAAAGCAAGGGAAAAGAAGTTAATTACTGGAAGGTTGCCAGGTGGGAGGGGGAAATGGGTGAAGATGTGAGAGGATTAAGAAGTAAAAACGTAGTTACAGGAGAGCCACGGGGATGTAAAGTACAGAATAGGTAATGGAGTAGCCAAAGAACTTATATGCATGACCCATGGACATGAACAATGGTGGGGGGATTGCCTGAGGGAGTAGGGAGTGTTGAGTGGAGGGGGGCAAATGGGGAAAAACCAGGACAATGTAATAGCATAATCAATAAACTATAATTTGAAAAGATATTTCTCTATTGAATTGTCTGGGCACTCTTGTTAAAATCATTTGACCATTGATACATGGGTTAAATTTTGGACTCTCAGTTCTGTTCTACTGATCTACAGAGATATACAATATCTCAATGAAGTCACACCCTCTCATGATCATTCCCACATTATTGTAAGTTTTGAAATTTGAAAGCTTCCAATTTTGTTCTTCTTTTTTGAGATTGTTTCGGTTACTCTAACTAAGTTCCTTGAAATCCCATATAAATTTTAGAATCAGGCTGTCTATTTGTACAAAGAAACAAGCTGGGGTTACGATAGGGATTGCATAGAATCTGAAGATCAATTTGGGGAGTATTGCCAATTTAACAATGCTGTTATCTGGTCCATGAACTAGAAATGTTTTTTTATTTATTTAGATTTTCTTTAATTTATTTCAATAACGTTTTGTAGTTTTCAGAGTATAAGTTTTAAAGTCTTGTTAAATTTAGTTCTAAATATTTTATTCTTCCTTGATGCAAATGCAAATGGAATTACTTCACTTCATTTTTGGACTGTTTGTTGCAATTGTATGGGAATACAATTGATTTTATATATTGATCTATAACCTGCAACTTTGCTGAACTTGTTTATTAGTTCTGTTTTAGTGTATTCCTTAGGACTTTATACAAGATCGTGTGTCTTCTTTTTTAAAGAAACATAATCACAATAGAAATGGAACCAGTTAATCACAATGTATCATCTTCTGGCAATTTTCTGGAGATGGGAAGATAACATCCTTTGACCCTAAGCGATATTCTGCAAAGGAATTCAGGGGAGAAGAGATGTATTCTGCTTTCTCAGCTGATTATACAATTGGGCTGGGGAAAAAACCATGTGTAACATTTTGCAATCAGAAATAGGTATTACATTTTATATTGCCACCTCATGAACATACTAAAGAGAAATTAAAAATCAAATCTGTAATAAAATGATAAAGCAAAATTTAAATTGATAAAGACACTATGGAACCTTTCTAAAAGAATAAATAGGATTTTATTTGCTACACTAGGCAAAAGATCTGAAAAATGTTAGCCAGTTCAGAAGACCAGCACAATAGAGTTTCTCTGCAAGTAGCAAATCCATTTATAGCCAGCACAAAATATTACTCATTCAATAGGTCTTATATTCCCAAAGTGTCCCATTCTCTTGTTTCTTGTTATTTCTCAGCAGTTTCTGAATATAGCATAATTTATTTTCATGTTTCCCAGGTTTAGTGTTGATGACTTGTAATAAAGGAGCTAAAATGATGCTATAGTCCACTATGAGAACATATATCATCGGAGCCTGGCCCAAATTCTTCCACATAAAAACCTAGGTTTTAACTATACTCATAAGGAAGAACATTTCCCTACTGTACAAGGAAGTAAACCAAGCCCTGGGCTGTGGCGATCTCAGTGCTGTGCCCTCCAGGCAGATGCTGAGAAAGGACATAGGTTAGGTACAAGCCATTAGCAGGAGGAACCAGGCTCTTTTCAACTCTCATTGGGCAATGTCCTAAAAGGTTGACCAGTATACTTGGTATACAGTAAGCCCTTTTATTCTATCCTAAGGACATTGAGGACTAAGGAGGTAAGATGTATCGCATAAATACACGATTCCTTATGTCCTTCAAGTATTTTGTGGTCTTGTTGTTGATGTGTAGGAATATACCAATTATATATTTTCATCAGAAGAGGATGTTGGAATTAATGTAGCATGAACACACTTACTACTACTATTTCATTTCCTCAAGCTCTACATTCTAAAGCAAAGTATTTGCTCATTCAAGACTACCAAGGAACTTTGTGATATAGTTATTTGAAACTACACTGATATATAATGAAGCTAATAATGTGCTGACTGAAAATATCATGTTATTTCCTAAAATACCAATGTTCTGAGAAATTATTAAAGCATAAATCTGTTCACAATTCATTATCTTAATTAATTATATATCCAGATAATTCTTGGCAAACCAGTGTCATTAAACTGAGGAAAATATTTATTAGTAATAATGTACCTAAATGTGATTTTTTAATCACTGAAGAAAGAAGAAACACAAATTTAAGAAAAATTATTCCTACTGGCAAAGTAAAAAGATGAAATATTTGAAATGACAACTGTTTTTACCAGTTTGTCTACTTTTGAAATCAGACTGGCCATTTTCCTGCTTTCATTTTGTTCATTGTTAATATGTTCAACTGTTTTGACCAGGTATTAGGGAATTTATTAAAATCCTAGAAAAATACAAATAACTGATTTCTCCTTATGGCAGGTTTGATAAAAAATTTCTGCAAAAGTATATTTAATTATGGGCTAACACCAAATATTTCTTTAAGAAATTAATATTTCTGCTCCCTTGTTACCTACATAATCTTTCATAACTGTAGTAAAGAATAAATATAAGATGCTGGGTATTCCTTAAGATTGTGGTAGGAACACCAAACCATAATCTTATAATTTCACATCTCCAACAAATTTCAATAATTATCTCATTCCAACGAACTTTCCTCACACATATTGCCTGAAATGTACTTAGTATAATTTTATTTTATTATTTATTTATTTTCGTTTTTTAGATGAGTGATGTTTTTAAAAATTGAGATATAATTGACATGTAACATTCTGTAAGTTTAAAGTGAATAACATGGATTTACTTATATATTGCAATATGATTGCCACTGTAATGTTAGGTAACACCTCCATCATGCCACGTAGTTATCATTTCTTTTTCATGGTGAGAACATTTAAGATCTAGTCTGTAAGCAACTTTGAAGTATGTTATATGGTATTGTTGATTATAATCATAATGCTGTGCATTCGATCTCCAGAACTTCTAACTGCAAGTTTGTGCCCTTGGACCAATATTTCCCCAATTACCCACCCTCTGACCCTGGTACCTACCTTCTACTTTCTGTTTCTGTGAGTTAAGATTTATTACATTCCAGCATAGATGGATATTATATTTATATAATATATCTATTATATAATATATAATATAATTATATATAATATATCTATTTTATATATATATATATATCTCCAATCATCTGCTGATGGACACTTAGGTAATTTCATATCTTGGCTATGTGGATAATACTGCAATGAACATGACAGTGCAGATATCTTTTTGATATCCTGTGTTTGTTTCTTTTGGATACATACCCTGAAGTAGGATCGCTGGGTTATATGTTAATTCTATTTTTAATATCTTGAGGAATCTCTATAATGTTTACCATAAGGGCTGAACCAATTTACATTCTCACCAACAGTGCACAAGAGTTCCCTTCTCTCTATAGCCTTGCCAACACTTGTGATTTCGAGTCTTTTTGATACTAGTTTCTCTAAGGGGTGCAAGATAATATCTCAGTATGGCTTACATTTGAATTTCCCTGATGACTAGTGATGTTAAGCGTCTTCCTATGTACCTGTCAGCCATTCATATTATATATTTTTTGGAAATATTTTTTCAGGTCTTCTGCTAATTTTTAAAGTGGATATTTTTGTCATTGGTTTGTATGAGTTCTTCATATATTTTCTGATATTAAATATTTATCAGATACATGGTTTGAAAATAATTCCCCCCATTCCATGGGTTGCTTTTCCCTTTTGTTGATTTTCTTGTTGCCCTTCAAAAGCTTTTTAGTTTGATGTTGTCCCATTTGTTGGTTTTTGCTTCTGTTCTTTGTGCTATTGGTGTCATGTCTAAAATTTGTTGCCAAAGCCAATGTCAAAAATATTTTTTCTCTACATTTTCTTTAAGGAATTTTCTGGTTTCAGGTCTTATGCTTAAGTCTTTAATCAATTTTGAGTTATTTATTTTTCACAAATGGTATAAGGTAGGGATCCAATTTCACTTTGTCTGCACGTGGTTGTCCAGTTTTTCCAATATTTATTGAAGAGTACTTCCCCCTATTTGTATTTTGGCCCCTTGTCAAATATTAGTTGAATGTATATGTGGGTGTTTATTTATGGGCTATTATATTCCATTAGTCTATGTATCTATTTTATGCCAGTATCATATTGTTTTGATTACTAAAACTTGGTAATATAGTTTGAAATCATGAAGCGTAATGCCTCCAGTTTTGTTCCTTCTTGGAAATGCTTTGGTCATTCTGGACCTTGTGGTTCCATATAAATTTTAGAATTTTTCTAGACTTGTGAAAAGTACCATTGGGATATTTTTAAATGTATTAACAAGTATAAATATTTAGAATTTAAGCCTTTGGATAATCCACAAAAGCATAATCAGTGAATACTTATAGGCAATTTTGTTTCATATGATATAAACTGGTGGAATTTTGATAGGAATTGCATCGAGTCTTTAGATGAATTTGGCTAATATGGACATTTTAACAGTATTAATTCTTCTAATCCACGAACACAGAATATCTTGCCATTTGTTTATGTCTTTAATTTCTTTCATCAAATTCTTATAGTTTTAATTATAATGATCTTTCACTTCCTGGGTTAAATTTATTCCTAAGTATTTAATTTTCTTGAATGCTATTGTGATATGATTGTTTTCCTTATTTCTTTTTTAGATATTTCATTGGTAGTCTACAGAAACAAACTGATTTCTGTATGTTGATTTTATATCCTGCAACTTTACTGAATTTGTTGATTAGTTCCAACATTTTAAAGAGTTTGGATTAATTACTGGAACATCACCGTCTTTACTCATGAATCACACTGCTCAGGGATAACACTGTGAGATACAAGGGATTTTTATTCCTTTTGAGTACGGCCCCGATTACCAAATGACAAGTGGCAGTGGGGGGCCCATAAAGTCCATAGGGAAGGTACATTGGGCACAGATGGATACCAAGTTCCCTTGCCTCAAGTTTCCCCCGCCTCTGTGTGCTCTGAATTCATATGTCACCTGATATCATCACATACGTTTGACTGATTTTTGTTGTAATCCCCACTTGAAACTCCTCAGGATCTGAACCACTGCTGCCACAGGGACGGTAGCCAGGCAGCGGTGTACACTCTGTGTCCTGAAATAAGGCCACTCAGGTTGACAGAAGGTCAGTTACAAAGAGACCTCATTCATATTGCTCCAGAGTAGATTCAACGCAATTCTCAAAAAAGTTTACGATGATTCAGTTTT
The DNA here is from genome assembly GCA_004027735.1 of Carollia perspicillata. Classification (NCBI taxonomy): domain Eukaryota; kingdom Metazoa; phylum Chordata; class Mammalia; order Chiroptera; family Phyllostomidae; genus Carollia; species Carollia perspicillata. The sequence goes on from PVKM010004532.1 coordinate 12,623, forward strand.
TGTTTCAGCTTTCCGGAAGGCCAAAGTGGAGACTTCGGGCATTTGATGGATTTTAGAAATACAAGTGGAACAAAAAATAATAGTTTCTCATACAGAAGCTTTCCATAACAGCCTTGTCTTCAACCTGTTTCAAAGGTAAGGCAAAAAATCTAAAAGCTTTCTATCTATGACTGATTTGAAAATGTTTACTTTTGTGTGCCACGGCCACATTTCAGGGCTAACAGGAACCTGAACATAACTTGCATCTTCCATTAATGGCTGACAGTGCCTGAGTGCTTCCTATGTCCTGGGTATTTATTGCACTAAAGGGATAGCATCTATTAGCTCATTATTACCTAATTAGATCCACCCAACAACCCAATGAGATAGCTACGGTGACTACATACACAGTATAGAAGGAACTGAGGTTCAAAAATAACTAAGTGAATTCTCCAAATCACAGGCAATGAATGGCAGATCTGAGATTGAAATCCAGTCTTTTTTGTCTTCAAAGACAGTGCCCTTAAGCATTCTGCTATAATTTTCTTTTTCTGGGGCTCTGTCTTCCTTTAGCTCATCTCTCCTCATCTTTCATACTGCTTCATGTTTCAATGTGTCATTATCTTTCATTGCTATGAGATACAAAATCCAAGTCAGTGCATCCATCCGTCTGTCCATCTTCCCCTCCCTCCCCTATTTCCTTCTTTATTAACCAACTATTGCTAAACACTCTATTCCAAGCTATGGAGTGATGGATCTCCAAATCTCACACAGTCCTTCAGGGCAGGATCTACATTTTTTTCGTTGTGTTATTTCCTGTGTTTGCTAAGACTACAAGTGTCAGTTATGGAGTAAATACATGAGTGATATTTAGAACAAAACCCTGGTCTCTCATAACCTGACATGCTTGCAACTACAGCAATGAATCTGGACATTCTTGAAAATGCCTTGCTTGTGAGAATAAACAGGTTATGGTGGATGACGAACACACGTTGACTCATTCCGAGGAAGACTTTATGAGACAGCTAGAGGCATTCACTGCTCATTGCGTATTCAATCCTCCTCCTTTCTTTACACAACTAGACAGATTGAGGACAATAACTTAAAATAAGAGATTTAATTGTGTGGGCTCTTGTTACCATGTGTACTTTATGTTGGTTCGTTTGTTGCCAAAAAGACTCCAGATATAGAAAAGCTGATTTTTCCCTTCCTTCCTAAATTTCCTCTGTATCAGCTATTAATACAAGTGATCTTCCTACTAAAAAAATATGTAATTGTGTGCTGTTGCTTGAAGGTCTTCTCTTCTCTCACCTCAGAGATTTGATGTTTTATTTAGCAGTTAAGACACTGATAATTTGAGTGAAATATTTAAAATATATTCAGATGTTTCTAGAATGGAAGGGAAAGTTGAGACACCGTGTTTGCTCTATTCATACAGACGAGTATCATCAGAAACCACATTTATCTTCCCTGCTTATAAATAATGGTAACTACCTTCCAGAGTAAATGGAAAATCACTGTGACTAAAGAAAACAAAATTCCTAAACATGTTTCTCCCTATTTAAGATCTATCTTATGGTTTTGTGGCTTATTGCAAAATGCATCCTTTTGAAACAACAGCAAGAAACACAGAAGCCCTAAATAACAATAGCAGTAATAAAAGAGGCACAATCTTTTTCTCTGTCCATAGTAACACTCTCATGGGAATACTTTTATTCGAGACTGTCATGTAAGAGTTGTGAAATCAAGCTTCCTACAAGTGTGAGCGCTGAGAGATCTGAGAAATTTTATAACCTTTCAACTATTTACTCTATAGTGTACAAAGCAGGCCTTTTTTTAGTCTATATAAACCAAACAAATGCTCAGCTGCACAGGCATCATCACATGACCTTTGTTAATAAAAAAATCATGGTGCTCTGCCCTGGCCTATGTGGCTCAGCTGGTTGAAGTGTCGTCCTATAGCCCAAAGGTTGTAGGTTTGATTCTGATTAGGGCACATCCTTAGGCTGTGGGTTGAATCCCTGGTCCTCATGTGTATGGGGGGCAACTAATCAATATTTCCCTCTCTCTTTAAGAAAGCAATGAAAAGGTATTCCAAGTCATGAAAGGCAAGGACCTACATCCAAGATTGCGCTATCCAGCAAAGCTATCATTTAGAATGGAAGGGCAGATAAAGCGCTTCTCAGATAAGGTCAAGTTCAAGGAGTTCATCATCACCAAACCCTTATGATATGAAATGTTAAAGGGACTTATCTAGGAAAAAGAAGATAATAAACATGAACAGAGAAAGGACAGCAAACTCACAGTTATTAACATCAACACCAAAAACAAAAGCAGACTAAGCGGACACCTAAACCAGGAGCGGAGCCAGAGAAATGAAGATCACATGGAGGGTTAGCAACAGGGGAGTGGGAGGAGGAGCGGTGGGGAGAAGATACAGAGAATAAGTAGTATAGAACGTGGGGAGAAAATAGACAGGGAGAGGGCAAGAGTAGTGTGGGAAAAGTAGAAGCTAAAGAACTTATGACACATGGACATGAACTAAAGGGGGGAGAGTGGGTGGGAGGGGTGTGCAGGGTGGAGGGGAATGAAGGGGGGAAATGGGACAACTGTAATGGCATAATCAATAAAATATATTTAGAAATATTTAATATAGAAAAAAAGAAAAATGTCCGTGGGTGAGGATTTTTAAAAAATCATGGTTCTTTTCCACGACAACTTATAATGAGTCCTTGTGCATGCTAGTCTTAACACAAAAGAACATGTGATGGCTGGTATGACTAGTGACTGTATATGTAACATAATTGATGGAATAGACTTGAGAACCCACAAATAAACCTTTATACTTATGGTCAATTTACTTTTGACAAGTGTGCCAGGGCAAGTGAATGGGGAAAGAATAGTGGTGCTGGTACAACTAGGTATATACATGTTAAGGGATGAAGTTAGACCTCTATGGAACATCATATACACACTTCAAATTGGACCACAAATCTAAGAAGTAAAACTAGAAAACTCTTAGAACAAAACATAGGAGCAGATCTTCATGACCTTTGATTAGGCAATAGTTTCTTTAATATGATACCAAAAACACAAATGGTAGAAAAAACAGACAAGTTAGCATCATCAAAATGAAAAAGTATGCATTAGGTTAATGCAAATAAAAATCACAATGAGATACTACTTCATACCCACTAGGATAGGTAGAATAAAAGAAATTATGATAACCCATGTTGGCAAAGAGGGATAAATCTGAACCCTGATTCATTACTGGTGAGACTGTAAAATGGTAGAGCCTCTTTGAAAAATAATTTGGCAGTTCCTCAAAAGGTTAAACTCCAGACTACCATAGGATCAAGCAATTCTGCTCCCAGTTATACACCCAGAAAAAATGAAAGTGTTCTCCACACAAAAACTGATACTCAAGTGTTCATTATTCTTTATTTTTAATAGCCAAAAAGTTGGAAAAAACAAAATTTCCATGAACTGAGGAAAGGATAAATAAAATATGGCAATATTCAAGGGAATATTAATTAACAATAAAGAAGTTCTGATACCTGAGTGAAGCTTCAAAAATTATGTTAAGTGAAAGAAGCCTGTCGGAAAGGCTAAATATGAATGATTTCATTTATATAAAATGTACAGAATAGGTAAGCCACAGAGATGGAAAGTATATTAGTGATTTCCAGGGACAGGGAGGAAAAGAGAACAAGGAGTAATTGCTATGAACATGGGGCTTCTTTTAGGAGTGATGAAAATATGGTGGGATGAGTGGAAAAGTGCAAAGGGGGGAAGTGGGACAACTGCGATAGAAAAACAATAAACATGATAAAAAAGAAAATAAAATTAGATTGTGGTGATGATGGCACAACTCTGTGGAAAAAACAATGAGTTGTATACTTTAAAAGGTGAATGATATGTGAATAAATCTTACTAAAAATCTAATCTGATCAAAAACCTTCATTGAACATTTTCTTTATAGTCTGCTTTTTCTAAATGTATTGGGAACTCCAAGGTAGAGTTCTTTTGCATCCTCCAATGCACCTTACTGAGAGTTCAGAAATACAAACTGCCACACAGAAGTTTTTTGACAGCTCCATAGAAAGCATCTAAACATATCAGGTAGGCAAATTAGAAAGTCCATCCACTAACCTATTCTCACTGAAAAGTGATTTTCATGTATATTCTAGCCACATGAGATAAAAATGAACACAATAAGAAAAAAGTTGGGTAAAGACAACAGGGAAGTTTTCTCTTATCTGATTTAAATCCAAAGTTAGAAATCCAATTTTGGATTACATTTTCTTCTGGGTTTTTCATTTGGGGATAAGGTTGCTCTTAAATTATCTTTCTTTCTCAGTTGTTCCACTTATGGTTTTCATTACATTCACAGAACCAGATCTTTTATTATTATTTTTAACTCTATGCTTTAGATGAAATCTCTTGCCATGTTTGATGACCATTTAAATAAATTACTGATATTGTTCTATTCCAACACTTGCTATAAATGGGTATTTGAAAAATATGGTTGGGACACTGTGCTACAAGAATTACTAAATGAAAATATTTTCTGCCTTCTGCAAGAGAAATCTGCATAATGGAAAGTTCTATTGTAAAAACTGTACATCATGAATTATTATATTTCTAAAATGAACACTGAATGACATGAGAAATGATATTTTTATTTGAAAAAGTTTGATATTACTTGTTGTCAACCTCTTTATACAATCTCCCACTTTCCCGCTTTTTAGTTATGCTTAAATTCAGGCACAGGGCATTCTGTCCTATGTAAAAATAAAGTACATAGATAAAAAAGGTCATAAGAAATCATTCCAAAATTTTTACAGTGTTAATGCTACCTCTAGTTTATAAAATTCTTGGAGATTTTTAATTTATTATTCTACTTATACATTTCTAAAATAACCACAGTAGCCATATATCAATTAAAATAATATTTTAAAATATGCCATTGATATAAGTACATCAAGTAAAATTTCTTTAAAAAGCTGGATAAAATGTCTTCAAATCTTTTTATTAAGTGAATTAACAACAAAGCAGGGAAAATACACACCGATTGAGAATAAAGCCACGGTACGAATCTAGCTGGTTGAGTAGACACTGTAGACAGCTGATGCTTTAAGGATAAGTGCTGATCCTTTGCCTAGACCCTTGGATTTTAACAGCTACGTGGAGAAGGCACAGTGTTAAGCCTGAGGAAGTAAGGAAAACCCAAATGGCCAAAACCCTCAAGGAAAAAGTAAACTAGAAAAATAAAATCCTTGTAGTACAGGGAATGTATGAAAAAACTCGTCTACTCTGTCCTTGGCACTGGGTGAAGGGGGTAAAAAATTTCTTCCTTGAGAATTCACAAAAATCATGTAGATTTGTGGTTTATATCCACATTATTGGAATGTGTGCAGAAGGGTCAGGCTTATTTTAGAGTGGTAGTTCTTGGCAAAAACAAATGCCAGCTTACTTTGGAGGCCTGCATTTTCAACAGAGGTCACTAAGGATTTCTGCTGACATAGATCAGAGGAACAGAGTCATGACAAACATACACACCCACATAAAAACAAACACTACATGTAAATAAATAAGCTTCCTTGAATAAAATAATAACAAAAGCCAAAAATATTTAGGCTTCCAATGATTTCGTGTACTGGAGTTATCAGATACAAAAGTAAAATGTACTCATATGTAAGGAAGAAGACATTATTTAAAAAGATCAGAGCAGTTTTGGGGAAAATCTAGAAATGACTTGGGAAAAAATAGTTAGTGGATGAGTTAAATAGCAGATTTGACACAGCTGAATAAAGAACTAGCCAACTGAACAGTCAGAAGAAAATACCCAGAATTCAACACAGTTAGACAAATAAATAAAACATGATGAAGAGATAAAGGAGAGACAATATATTTAAAGAGACAATGGCTTAGATTACCTAAAGCGCAATGACAATTCACCTGATGCCAAACAGCTCAGTATCAACAATGACATGGAGAAAACACAGAAATTAGGTTTTCAAAATACTGCGAGAGAAAATAATTGGTGATCTTGAATGGTATTCTCTTTCAAGAATGTAGACAAAATAAAGATATTTTTAGATAAACTGAAATTGTGTTTGCCATCAACAAAACTTCATCAGCAAACTTCTAAAAAATTTATTTCAGGAAGAGTGAGGATAAAAATCAAAGTTGTAAGAAGGAATGATGAGCGAAACAACTGAAGGACTTCTTAATATACATGTGAATCTATATAAACATGCACTATCTAAAAGAACAATAATGCTAATATCTAATGTGTTGCTCTTTAAGAAAAAACAACTGAAATGTTCCAGTGGAAGAGCATATATGATTAGCATTTGCGTTGACCAGTCTTAAAGTGTTCTGTGGTCCCTGAATTACCTGTAAAGAGGATGAACATATTCATTAATTTAAGACTTTGGTAAGGGTGCGTGTTAAAAATAAGAATGATATTAAAAGAATAGAAACCAAGAACAATTTTCAAGCCAATGTAGTTTAAAAATGGAATAAGATGATGACACCAAACAAAACAGATACAAAACATAACAAAAACAAAACCCCACAAAACTCCACCAACCCATAAGAAGGGGAAAAAGAAGAAAAAGAAGAAAAAAAGCATAGAATAAGAGACAAGTACAAAAGCAATGTTTAGGAAAAAAGACAACCCTCTAATATTTCGGTAATATATAGCAAAAAACCACAATAAATGTAAATGAACTAAACTCTTAAAAGGCAATGACTGCTAGTTAAGATTAAAGATTCCAGCTGTATGCTATTCACATAGGACATACACAGTATTACTCACACACAGCATCAGATGAGAGGGCCCCTGACCAGGGCCTTATGTTATGGAAGCCCTGCCACTCAAAATGCGGTTCCAGGACCAATAGCGGCAACATCACAAGGTGTCTGTTAGAAGTAAATGTAGATTCTCAGACCCAACTCAGACCTGAAGATTCTGGACTGCATTTTAATAAGACCCCTAGGTGATTCATACACACACTGACACTTGAGAAGTACCACTTGCAGGACACAGCACAGTGCCAGCAATGCACGAGTTACACGGAAGACCATCTGGGCACCTCCGCCTCTTTGTCCCAGCATCAGCCATTACTGTCGACATCCGCTTGTGTCTAACACCACTCACCCCAGAGAAAGCCCTTTCCCACATTTCTTGCCCTCTAGCCTCAAAACAACAGGCCACTGTGTTCAAATGTATGAAGACTTGTGGGTTGCACTACCACTAAGGTAGAGCGGGTCACTGCTTCAGAATATGTACGTGGAGAAGGAAGCAGAATGAGAAGAATGTGAGATTCTGAGATTCTGATAAGTTAGAACACAGGAAAAGGAACTTCAGACAAAGGGAAAGCTGAAAAAAATGAATAGAAAACCTTCAAAGAGGTAGTCTGCTTACATTTTTGAAAACTAGAGATAATTCAAGTAGGTAGACTTTTGTCAAGCATTACCCACATAAAATTCTCAAGCATGGTATTATCTATTCTTATTTAATAAAGATTTAACTATTGTTCAAACAAAATGACCAAGAAAATTATTCTGATCAAATTCATAACTCCAATGGCTCAGACAAAACTTTTGAAACTTGAAAATTTTTCCTAAATGAAGACATAATTATTGATAAAGATAAAACTTTTGAAACTTGAAAATCTTTGTTAAATGAAGACATAATCATTGATAACCCATTAGGATGAATGAGAGCCTTCATTTGTACTCTTGCATCAGGCCAAGCAAATATCTGGTGTAGGTCTGGACATGCATAAAATGTAAGTCACAAGATGACTGAAAATTATAGGATAGAAATGGATATAAAAGGCACACAAGAACCAAAGGAAATTTAAAGGGCTATTTAAAGTCAGTAAAAAGGAAACAAAAGACTTGAAATCATATAACTTTTAAAAATGCATAATATTCTCACTTTTAGGCTTGAAAAAATAAAGAATGCAATGCAAAATACTGACAGAAATGAATAAAATTATATCATTAGTTACCCTAAAGTGGTAGGATTATGGGAGTAGTTCCTCTGTCCTATTTTTCAAAATGTTTACATTGTTTTGAGATAAAGAAATTAATTAGTACAATTGATGGCTTCTTCCTTTCATTTTTTAACTTTCATTTTTACATGTTTTCATGGAGATGGGAACAGCTAAGGGGTAGGGTGGCATGCACAGGTGTGAGGAGAGGGAGCTAAAGACTCAGGTGTTGCCATGAGGACGGGAAAGGAGGGAAAAGTGAAGGAGGTACTTGCAAAAAGGAATAACAATGCCAATGTACATTGCAGCATTACTTCCGATGGCCAAAAGGTGGAAACAATGCAAGTCCCCGTCAAAAGATAATCGGACAAATAAAATCCATACAGTGGTTTATCCATACAATGGAATATTATTCAGCCATAAAAGAGGCAACTTCTGATACATGCTACAACATGGATAAATCTTGAAAACATTATAAAATAAGTCAGACATAAAATGACAAGTACCGAGTGACTCCACTTCTATGAAATATCAAGAAGAGGCACATTCACAGAGTAGAACAGAGATTAGCAGAGCTGCATCGAGGGGTGGGGGTGGGAGTTATTACCGTGCTTAGGTTATTGAGACTCTGGGGTGATGAAAAGTTTGAATACAGATAATGGTGATGGTTGACAACACTATGAATATTAATGCACTAAATTGTATACTTAAAATGGGTAAAGTGTCAGATTTTATGTATGTGTTACCACAATAAAAACATTTAAACAATGGATGGGAAGGGTTGAGTGATGCTCTAACCTGGAGGATAAAGGAGAGAGCTCAGGCAGCAACACGAAGGGCTGATTAGATAAGGAGGTTTTTGGCAAAGATTCCATGTTTTCAGAGATAGTCCTTTACTTAGAAGCCACCAACCAAGATGTATAAAATATATCCCCTACCAGTTGGCCGTCATGAGAGAGGCAGGCCCTGATGTCTCTAATGACAGAATTATTCTACCCGTGGAGTGGAAGAGTAATGAGAATTCTGAGGTTATGCCAAAATCAAGAAATAACAGCTTAGTATGTATTTGAAAAATGGAAGAAATAGAGTTGCTCAGAAAAATCATCGTGTACCGAAAGGAAAAAAAATGACTAGAGAAGAACAGTTGTAGAATTTAGTATGTGGTAGGTTAAAATAAGATAAAGGAATTAAAAAGTGTTTTATAAAACTAGAAAATGAATAAGAAATGCATAAAAGTTTACTAATTAAAGAGGTGATAATTATTTGTGCTGTAAAATTTCTTCTTAAGAAAGACAGTTATGTCAAAGTAAAGCTGTACAGTATATGCACAAGGAGTGAGACCTGTACTGTATATGGATAGGGGATTAAAGCCCAGGAAGGAACCCTAGAATATGAAGGCCAACATGAGGCATAGCTCTGGGAAGGGCGCGCGCAGAGGGACTGTGAAGATGGAGCCCATGATCCTTAGCTGTGCTCTTGAAGCCACGGGCTAAACTGCCAAAATAGCTACTGGTGGGTTGGAGGAAATTTAGAGAAAGGTGACAAAAAGGATTAAGGGACTATTAGGAATGATTTTTAAAACATAAATTCTGGAACATGTTCTGCAGCTGAGCAAACAGGTGGAGAATGAATGGTAAGGACACAGGCATCACCACAATTAGAAAGTGCTGGAGGGTGGTAAACACCAGGGAAAGAAAGGTGTTTTCTAAATTAGTGGAGAGATGTCTGTAGCTTGAGGATTAATAAGTGGAGAATTCACCACAATGATCAACACACATTTTCCAATTATTCTAACTCCAGTTGGAAAATATTTTGATTTTAAGTTACTAAATAAGACAGGTTTTTCACTAAGATCTAACAGTGTTGCTCATGCCCTTCTTCATCCCACGATCACATCTTGTTGGTAATACTGTATACACATGGCCCTCACAGACCCCACATATGTGAATAAAAATGCAAAGGGAGGACATTAAAATTTCACATATACACACATTCGATATATATGAAAAATCTGTAAGGAAATACATTAAATTATTAGCAGTAATTCTATCTTGGTAGTAGGTTTATGAATAATTATTTTTTCCTACCTTTTGCCATTTTGAGATCAGTATTATGCATTTACAACTGAGTGGGGGTTAAGTTTGTTTTCAGAACTAGCACTCTGCCTCTCTGCTCCCTTCTCTATTTTTTAACATGGTCTAGTGCGAATAATTCAGAGAAAGGACAGGAGGCATTCAATAATCTCTAATATGGTCTACAGGCATAGTTCGTGTGAAATACTAACTACTATGTTTTGGTGTTTGCTGGTTGGCAGAATACCCTGGAAGACACATAAAGCACAATTTGGCTCTTTTCCATAATTCAAACTTCTAAAGAGTGAGACACCATCAGAATGTTCATTGAGCCTATTAAGAATAGTCTTTACTCAGCAGACCAATCGATATTGCTATTCACAGTTCCCTGGATGACCTGAGACTTTTCATCATAGGCACTATGGAGCTCATTCCAGAAAAACAAAAACAAAAACACAACTGTTGTGAGTCCTAGTCAGAGGGACTTATTTTTTATGAAGTGATGCCTGTTCTGTTCTGTTATCAAACAACACCTCAGGTCCCATTCAAATGTAATAATGTCAATAACTGTGACCCGTTCATAGACACTGCACAGCCCAAGATAAGCCACCCCTACTTGCCTTCCTAAGACCCGGGAGCAACTGATGTTAACATCTCACTCTGCTCCTTAGTCTTGGTCCTGGGTCCAATTTAACACTTCACTACTACAGGGTCATTCCATTGGGAAATCCTGTTCTCCATGACAGCTCTCTCTGACTTTTATTTATGAACTTTTGGATTAAAAACCCATCATATTTCAAAGAGAGCCAAAAACTACACACAGTTGTTAATAAGAGTAAGGCAGGGAACATACAAGTTCCTACTATCCTTTTTCCCTTCTCCAAGATCTGGAATACAGAAGAATGTTATCATTTCCTGCATTTTGTTCAAAACTTGAAACAAGCAGAGTAAAAATGAAACAGAGCGGAAGCAGATACCACTTCAGGTAATTCGAGACAACCTGGAAATCCCCCACAGCAGCCTGGCAGGTGTGACATTGCCAAGTAACCATAAAACCAGAGTTCATTCAGGTATACATAATATTGCTCCCAACCAAATGAATGAATTAGGAATCAGACTCCCTCTTGGCAAATTTACATTACTTTATGGCCAATTTCCTTCTGATGCAAGGGAAATAGAAACTTTGCTTTTCTTAGAAGTTGTTAACAAACTTAAGTGATTGAAAAGAATGATAATTGCTCTGTCTATAACCATGTGAGAAATGAAAGGAGAGGAAACTAACTACTCTCCACCCCATACTTCCAACAGATCTATACCGGGTAAGATTTATTATGCAACCAAGTCTCCCTTGACAAGGTTATTCTGGAATAAAGCTTCCCCCAGTAGAGCTATTACATAATAAAGTTTCTTCAAGCACATTCATTCCACACCCTACTGCTCTGCTGCAGGTGGTGGGTTTAATTCCTGTCATAGCTAGCATACATTGTGGAGTCTCCACTAACAGCTTGCTTCAGCCTTAACCATTACACCATTGTTTTTGCTCAAGTCAGTGTGTGGTGTTAAGATGCACAGTGAGGTTCAAAATTAGACAAAGGTGGAATGCCATCTGGCATCATCCTCAAACTCTCTTCACTAACTACTGAGAGGCAGTCTCGAACCACTAACCTTCTGCTGCTTGAAAGCTGCATTCAGACTGTCTGTGCCCGCCCACACATTGGGAGGGGCAATCACAGAAAGTTATGGGTGGCAAAAACCTTAGGTCCATTTCTTTCCTTCTTTTTTCAGGATAAAATCTGATCCCCATAGCCTGTAAACAGACAAATCTGCACTGTATTTTTTGGTATTCACCTGTCTTTCTCAGAGCTATAAGTTTTGTGGAGTCAAACATTACACCTTATTCATTATTGCCGCTTGGGTTCTGCCCCTACTTATCATTTCTGTCATTTCTATGATTAGTAAGTCTATTAGCTGGACTTGTTCAAATTTCTTCCTAATACATATAATTACAGCAGGACTCTGTTCGCCAAACATTCAACAGAGATTTATTGAGTTTGACGTGTGTAAGGTATAGTTTCAGGTTCTGGAAATACCAGGATGTGTAAGTTACATTCCTGGCCTCAAGAAGGTACAGCTAGTCAGGGAGACAAGCATGCAGACAAATAATCACGATATGGTGTCATCAGAGGCACGTATAGGATACAGAGAATACTTCAGCACTTACACAGGTGCAGTAATTGTAATGTGTATTTCCTCCACAGTGATTTTCCTGTGGGTAGGAACTAAGTCCTTCCTCTCGTTTTCTCCCTTGTATCTAACACACGGTAGGCACCCAGTCAATATGTGACTGACTGATACATGGCAAGCGTAAGAGAATGTGTGGTCAACGCTGCGCAGGGAATGTAGCTGGAAAAACTTTAGAAAGCAGACGCTTGCACTAGATCTTAATGAATGATCAGTTCTTCACCAGCGGATAAAATGAGAAAGGTCATTTTTTGATGGAGGAAAAGCAGGTAAATCTGAAACAGCAAGCTGTGTTCCCCGGGTGTGTGGAGCATGGGCTGAGGGGAGCTGTGGGAGGTGAGGTTCGAGAAGTAGGCCTCACAGACCCTGACAGGGCTTCGGGAGCCTTCCCGTGGAGTCTGAACTTGATGCTTTAGGCAATGGGAAGCCATCAGAAGCATGCAAGGAACATGAAGAGATCTGTAAATTAGAAACGCAAGATTGCAGCTCAGTCAGTAGAGAAGTCCCATATGTGCAATTAATTTCCAGAATATGCTTTCTCATAAAAAAACATTTTAACTCTGCATTTCAGTGTACCAGAGTATCCTCAGAATCTGTGAGCTTCCCAGAACACTATGGACACCTTCTTAGCTATTCAGAGAGAATAAAATTAAAAAGTTTCTTTTTCATGCTGAGCTACAACTTATTGAGGTTACTCTCCTCTACCATAGGTAAAACGGTTTCTTAGTTGCTCAAAGGGATTCTGTCTCAGAGTACGTATTGCATCTTAGAATCCAAGAGGAGTGGATGATCACTTGTAGAACGGCAGTTCTTCAGACCCTTGGTTAACTGAGTCTCCTTATGATGTTTTCTTCCCTACAGTGGAGAAGGTAATTCAGCTAAATCAGTGGTCTGGTCAGGACATTTTCTGCAAATACTTAAACACAAGACTTCTTTTGGCTTAGTCTACCCTTTAAAGGCACTCCGATTTGCAAACTGTTCCATTTTTATGGCTACCATACATTTTACGTAGGCTTTAGAGAGTACCCATCGCTAAGTCTGTGGTTGGTGGAAGAAGCTCTTAACTATCCAGAAGCATATTCTAGTATTCATTTCAGAATAAGGTGCTTAAATATTTATTTCTTTCCAATAGTTGGGTAGGTCCAGGCTCTTTACTTCAATAAATTCTGTTCAGATAATGTTGAGTCACTGCTTAGAAGATGTTGACTCTGAATTTCCCTTCTGGTGTGATGATCTTCACACCAGAGACCCACATTTTAGCATCAGCTCTGCCACTAACCCAAAACTTTGGCCAAATCACATGACCACTCCTGAATTCCTTTTGATACTTTTTCAGTTTTTCTTTTAGTCCTAAAATCCTGAGTATGCTTTTAGAGATCTGATAAGTACCAGAATGAAGAAATGAGATAGTTACAAAGCTACAAATTATGGTAGGAGAAATAGTTATTTATGATGTGTAGCTATTCATTTTCAGGAACTCCAAATGGTCAGACACTCTTAATGCAAGCTTATTTGCAAGAAATTTAAAATCTTTATATAGATATACTCATTTATTCAACCAATATTTATTCAAGAGCCATTTTACTAAAGAATGAGAATACAATGACTGAAAAAATAAGCGGGAAAAAAATCCCCAGCCTTTAAGAACTGAGTGTCAAGTAGGGAAGACAGACAATTTTAGGTAAGAAATGACAATGAACCAGAATAAGTATTATCATGGGATCCTGGCTATGAAGACAAAACCTACAGCTCAGCTCTGACCTGGACTACAAGTCAGGAAGGGTTCCCTGTGGACGTGCTGTCTAACTGAGAATATACATGCCTGTGACTTGTATTTGCGAAACCACATTGAATAGAGCACGCAATAAAAATATTTATTCGTCCCAGGCTCAGACTAAGCGTTTAAGACTAAAAGAGCTTATAAAGAAGAATCCGAGTACACCTCATGAAAGTCTCCACCCCCAAGTTTTTATCAATCATTTGATCATCAATTTACTGACTCCCAAGATAATTCTTCTCTTGAATCAAGTTCACAAGGTATGGGTAATATTATTATTATTTAAGATATAATCATTCCTTGTCTTCCTATCCTTAAGATCCTTTGCAGCTGCTCTAAGAGCATATAATAGGTGTATAGGAGGTTTTTGAAATGATTTGTTGATTAATGATGGGTTTTAATTTTTCAAAGTCTTTAAAAAAATCTTTAATCTCCCTTTACCCCAGTATTTGCTAGGACAGGAATTACATTGGGCTGCCACTTGGCTCTAGGTTTATAGAGAGTCCTCTCTAAAACAAACGCCAAAATTCCAGGACAGGTCTGACTGCAAATATTCTGTTTTGTAGCCAACACGATTACATTCAAATTCATCATGGCACAGGTCATGAGATTTGGTTTGGAAAATATGGTCACCATGTGTTACACAAATAGTTGAACAAGGTAACTGGGTTAGTTCCCTTCAAGAGTTTGAGAGACCCTATGCCATGCCTAAGAAAAATCATAAAGAGGTTGTTTATTTTTAATAAAATCAACCCATTTTGAAGTTGCTTTGATATCTAAGTTACTAACTATTCATTGGATGTCACATACTAAATTATATGTATACACATATATATACATGCACATATATACACACATATATGTATAACACAAACACATATGTATTAAAAAAAGCTCATAAGTAACAAAATTTTAGTTTGAATGTTTTATAACTTCTAAGGTAATAATAGTATTGAACTTGTTTTATAAAAGAGAAAGATCACAGAAATTGCCTCTTTTTTAGTCTCAGTGCCTTGATTTATTGTTTCCTGGTTTCATATTATTATTCAGAACTGGCTTTATTATTTAACCTTTCTTGCCTCTTTGTCTTTTCTCTCCAATTACATCAAAGGTTCTTTGAGGGTAGGAACTGTGTTCTTTCTCCAGAATATCCAATTTTTCAACTATTAGGCCTTCAATGAATATTTACTAAGGGCAATGATTAATTAAAAAACCCAGAAACAAATTAGCTGTAGAACTACACATTGTGATGATTAAAAATGTTTGAAATGATGATTTTCAAACTTTAATGTGCACAAGAATTGTAAAGGAAGCCTGTTAAAGTATAGGCTCTTAAACCTCACTCCCAAAGGTTCTTATGTTTTAAATAATTGCCTCTTTCCTTCCCATTGTTATATTATTATTATGCCAAATTTAAGAAAGATGAGGCATGCCAGGGCCTTGGGACTACACTGATGTTTCTTGTAGGGAAAGGACTTGACATAAGGTGAGTTAGCTCTGTCCTTCTTGGAACACTTCCCCTCCCCCACACACCTACTTTCTTTTTTTCCCTTCAATAAATACTTATTGTGTGCCCACTAAGTACCAAACACTGCTCTAGGGCCTAAAGTTAAACTGGTCAACAAGATGAACAAATACTTTGCTATCATAGTGCTTAGATTCTCTTGAGAGGAGGATAAACGGTAGACAACTAAACTTTAAAATGATTTCAGATAGTAAGAATTATATGGAAAATAAGTCAGGCTGATGTAACAGAGAGTACTGTTAAGGAGGAGGCTGTTTAAAGACTGTTGAGGAGGGGGCCACAAGAAGATGACATCTGATCTCAGGGCTGAATGACCAGAAGAAACAGACCATGCAAAAGATCTTCATCAGGAGCTTTACAGAGAGAGGAAACAGCAAGAACAAGGTCCTGAAGCAGAATGCGTGTTTCGGGATCTGCCAGGAGGCCAGAATACCGGATACTTGAGAGGGAGCCAGGTCAGAGTCACCCCCAGGGTGTGGTTTGGGCTTTGGCATGGAGGTATCTTGGGGTTCCTCCTGCGGGGAGCTGGATAAATACTCCCAGCTCTCATAAAATGAAGGAAGATTAAATATTTTAATACATGTTATATAAACAACTCTTCCAAAGCAATCATACTATTATAATGCCTCACCCATACAAAAACAATAGTCTATATTACATGATTCCTTTGGGTTAATGCTTTGTGAAAAAAGGATTTCATTATCATTGGCTGATTATATTTTGTAATAAGTGAGCATTTCAAATGAGCTCACTTTGAATTTATTTCAGGTCCAAGTTATTTATAACTTATTGGATGACTCCAATACCATAAAATAGAGTTTAATAAATGGTATAAACTTATATTTGAGAATTTGTCTGCTTTTCTAAAGGAAGAATACTTATATCAAAATTTCAAAGTAATTTACATAGCATGTGCTTTTCTTTCCCTGGTTTTGAATTATTTTTCAACTCTGGTATTGATTTGTCTTATTTCAAATGTACATCTACCAATTAATAGTCATAGTACTATCACCTCTAAGCAGTTTGTTTTGTTCAAATAACTAAGACCGATAGAAGGAAAGAAGCAAAGCAGAAGCAAGAAGCATGTTACAGGTATGTATAAAATCCATTCCTGGGAGCTACTACTGAAGCAAGGAGATAGCAGCTCAGCCTCAGACCCCATTGATCATTGGCCTTTCCTAAGCCATCTCAGGAAAGGGCAATCCAGGTGACAAATGGACCTTCTGTGATAAGGGCTCCTGTCCACTGGAAATGGTAATCAGCTCACAGTTTCATTTCAAAGAGTCCACCACATGGCAAATGACTTTATCTACCCAGACCAGATCCAGACTGGAAATAAAATGGTGCTCCATGCCCCTTCCGCTCTGCTTGGGAGACTTCGGGCTTTCCTCAGAGGGTTGCTTGATTGAGTGTCCGTGTGTGTTTCAGTTTGGTTATACATCAGATTGCAATTCTAAATGCAGAAGGTTCCCAAAGCCATGAAAATTGGCTTCTTTGCTTGTGTCTGGCCAATAAGTTAGAAATCAATGGCTTTTAAAAATGACAGACATGTAACGAGATGGAAATGAACTTGTGGAAACATGTGTGGGAAAAGGTCTGGGGGAAAGGGGCTGGAAATGGAGAGAAAGAATCTAACAGAAAATGAATGCCTTCATTATTATAAGAAACTGCAAGTACCCCTTCACTTGGTCCTGCTGTAATTACGATTTCAGCTCACATAGTCTGTAAAAAAGGAAGTCGGAAATATGACCATGAAAAGTGATATTTTAAGCTTCAACACATATTGCTCATCACTGACTTGACTTGCAGCATGTCTTTCAACAAAAGCACATAGTGATTTAATCTCAACAGTAATTTAGTCTGCAGCCATATGAGACAAGACTATCATTGCAGACAGGCTGTAATTTGTGAAATTCAGGTGCTTGGGATTAGGACCACCTGTTGAATTTAACCTTGGAGTTATAATGTTAATACCGCCATATAACTGAACAGAAACACTGCATATTTAGCAGTCTTTGGGACCTCTGGCCATGGAGATGTGAACATTTTCCTAAATAGTGTCTGTAACTCTCTCCAGAATCTCTAAATCAATGGCAAATGAAAAGTCTGTTGGAATTCTGATTCAATATGCAGCAGCATATGGCTTGCTGGTCATTGCATTCAGTACATCCTGTAATTTTTCTAAGGCCTGATGTGAGAGTTAAAACAAAAAAGCAAAAAAAGCAATCACGGCATCATCTGGTAAAGTAACAGAAATGGAAAGCTTTCATTTTTACCCTCCCCAGTGTTAACTGAAAAAAATTCTTAGTAATATTCAAACAAATCTCTGCCTAAGCAAGAGTATAGGAGGATTCTAAATAAACCCGATTAAACAACACCTTTTGAAGAATACAAAAACATTTTACACATGCACACTCAGACAGCCATCAGAAATGGAACTCTGCCTCATTTCTAGCCAGCTAAATAGTAACAGTAAAGAGGGTTGAAGATTGCATTTTGAGCAGAAGTTTACATATATTTCAGTGGGACAATTAGGGTGAAGCCTAGACAGAGGGCATAGATTTTAAGATTTGCATTTGTTCCCTTGCTTGGGGTGGGATAAACCTTATTGAGCCCTTTGGGAATGCAGTTTTGTGACATGTTGGTTTTCTATGATAGATTTTCATTACTATTAATTATCTGCAGAGATATTCCTGCTCACATTTATAATTCTCTGTTAACAATTCCAAGGACATTCACACATATTTATCATACGCATGATACTTGCAGGTTATAAAACTCTTTACTGCAGATTATCTAACTTTCTCATACAGAATTTCAACATTCCTTCCAAAAAGCTGCTCTTCATTTTAATGAAATAAGTCTCTGATACATTGAAAATGGAATCCAACATATTTGTGTGAAGAAACACTGTGCTGAAAACAAACACGAGGGCATCATATTTTGCATCAGGTTTTCAGCATTCTTAGCTGGTGTCTATCTGTCCAGCAGAAGGGCACAGGGAAGAAAAGTATTACGGATATGTTACCAAAGGCCAACCAAAGCTTTCAGCAAATGTACCTTTTGACACCTCTATTAATCAAAACTCCACCCATGCTAATAGCTGTTTCTACTAAACAATCAGCATGAAGATCCACTAAGTTCAATATACTCATCATATACCAGTTACACACAATCATCGCATCTGACACCACATCGGACACCACATCTGACAGTGATGTCAGAGGCCGCTGTCTGAACTTTCCTAGGACTCCAGCCCTTATCGGTTTCTCCCACATGCAGATACAAAGTGTGTAATCAATCAAGAACTTGGAAAAGTAAAGCTGTAATTGTAGAACTGATGGCCCTCTCCACTTTTGATTTTGAGCTTACCACCAACCTCCTCCCCCAAATCACCTCCCAGTGAAATCTCTTCCTCTTTTTGGCTTCTCTGAATTCTTCCCAGTGCAAGTCCACACTTTTGAAGAAACTTTCCTTGATCCTTCTCATCTCTATACCCAACAGTACTAACAGTTTATGTCTTGCACTTCTTACACATTTTTATCTATCAACCTATCTATCTATCTGTCTGTTATCTATCTATCTATCTATCTATCTATCTATCTATCTATCTATCTATCATCTATCTATATTTCATGGCATGTTCCCCACCCCATGCAAAGATTCCGAAAGCCTGGGTCCTGCCTTAAATTCTTTTGTACCTTCCAAAATCCTTAGCATTACTCATTGCACAAATGAATGGAAATATTTTGACTGTTGCTTTTTTTTTATTGTCCTTCAAGTACAGCTGTCTCCATTTTCTCGCCATCACTTTCCCCTTCCTCACCCGCTCCATCTCTCACTCTCAATCCTACGCCCCTTTGGCTTTGTCCATGGGTCTTTTATACACGTTCCTTGACAACCCTTCCCCTTCTTGATTGTTACTTTTAAAAAGTTTGACTTTTTCATGCAGGGTAAGAGCAATCTTTTCACACAAAAGGATCACCTGCTAAATATCACTTTGGTTCACAACCATGAGGTCTAGTAATATAAAAAGCAGAACAGTTGGGTGGCTTCAAGAAATCCTCTAGTTTTATAGAGAAAACACAGAGTGGAATTGTATTTTAATCAAAATATATTAGCAGATTCAAATAATGGGGAATACATTTAAACTGTATTAAATTGTCTTTTCAGAATCAGGAAACTTGATTAGGATTTTCCCCAGAGGCTTCACACATTGAAACCAGAGATTCATTATTCCAGGGACAGGAGGCTCAATTAAAAAAAAATCTTAATAATTATTAGCCACGCCATGTAGCGGCTTCCCGGCAGGCCGAGGAAAACAGGCCCTCAACGACAGTTTCAAGCCCATGGAGGCTGAGTTTGCGCCTCCAGCCTTCCGCACCTGCATGGGCACTGCTTCCCAGGGCCGTGGTACTTCTGCTCAGAGCAATCGGAAGCACCCAGAGCAGCGGTGGTCGACTGGCTGCTGCTCACCCTCAGGTTAGCGGTCGTAGGGATGCTAGGACTGACACTCGCACCATCCCGGGTGACACTCCTCCCACAGGGGAGCAACTGGGCGGCCAAACCCAAGGGTGCAGCAAACGTGCACGCCGCACCCCCCCCCCCCCCGCCCCATTCCCTGGCGGCTGAAATTCTGGGGATCAGAGGATTCTAGTTCCAGGACCCATTCTTGTTAGGAAATTAGGCTTTGGGGCTCACTCATTCCATCCCTATTTCCTGAAAAACTTTGCATCCTTTTTCAAATAGGAATTCATATCAAGTAGGAACTATCCCGCCCCAGCCCAGCGCGTCCACTGTGCCTTCCGGAGTCCGAAAGGCACCTACTCACGGAGCCTCCCAGCCCCGGGAAAGAGGGCAGGTTCGGGTGTGCGGGATTCCCTGCTGAGTGGCGAGCGGGTTGGCGAGAAAGCTGTCACCTTGTGGTCCGCCACGCCAAGGTATCCGTCCAGAGGTCGCGGTCCCGCGGGGATCACGGGGCGCGACGGGGGGCTGCTCTCCGTCGAGGGCTGCGCGCTGCCTGTGGCCGCTGTCTGCCGCTGCTGCTGCTGCCGCTGCTGCTGCTGCTCCAGCTGCTGCTGCTGCTGCTGCGGGGGCCGGTCCTTCTGGCCGCCGAGGCTGCTGTACACGAGCAACAAGCTGGTGCACATAGTGGTGAGCGCTAAACACACTGCCAGACCATGGCGCTGCGGGCGGGCGGGAGAGAGCAGAGAGCCGCTCAGAGCCGACTCGGCAGGAGCGCACCGGCTGGAAACCCGCGCCGGACTGCTAGACTGGCCAGGGGGAGGTCCTGGAACGGGAACTGGCCAGGGTCCTAGTCTCGGCTGCGCGAAGCCGGGGCAAAAGCGGCACCCGTGCGTAGCGCAGGGGATGCTCCCGGTGTGTAGCTGCTGCTCTCAGCCGACGACACCTCCCAGATCTCTCGGCAGAGGGCAGGTGGTGCGTGGTGCCTGGCTACTGGTGGGAGAGCGCGCTGGTGGTGAGGGCAGGGGTGGGCTCGCACTTTGGGAAGGGGGCCCTCTAGCCAGCTGGCTTGCTGGAAATCTCTAGCCCCTTGCACCCTCTCCTTGCTGGACCCGTAGGGGATCCTTGCAAGTTTGAAATACAAGGAAACCAAGAAAGTCTGCAAAGATCCCCCTTTCTCGCCCCTCTGAGTTTTTGCCAGGCGATTGCTTTTGAGCATCTCCCATCCCCCGAGCATTGCGCCCACCACTCCTGCTCTCCGCTGGTCCCTCAGACTTCCTGCTGAGATCCAGGAGGAGGCAACCCGAGTTCCATCCCGGCTCTGGGATTCCTACCCACGCAGAACCGAGAAATCGTGAGGGGACGCCGAGCAGGTGGAAAGTTATCCCTTTGTAACAGGCGACCTCGCGGGGCTGGATTAGGCGCCCCTGGAGCTCTCCCGTGCACCCCGGAGATGCGGCGCCTACGGGTCCCCGCCTTTGCCCAGAGGAGTTGCAACAAATGACTCACCATTAGGGTCTTCATTTTGGGCACTTCTTTTGTGCGGAATCCTCAGGCACATGCGTCCGGGGCTACTTTTTGTTGGAGGATTTCCATGATGGGTGCTGGGTCGCGGGCGGTTCTGATTTTAGCCGGGCGGCAACCGGTGACTGAGTGGACAGGCGAGCCTCGGGACCCTGGAAGCGCAGCTGTTGCCGAGATTAGAGACAGAATTAAAACTGAACCGGACCCTGGTAGTCTCTCAGTGATCTACACAACTGCCGCCTGCCGCCGCCTGCTGGGTCCTAAAGACCTCTATATCCCCATTTCCCGCCCCCAAATATTCTTTCCAGCCTAGTGGAATTTCTGGGGCGAGAGAGTTAACAGTGACAGTATACCCGCCTCTTGGTCCGAGGGCTTATTTATCTTTTATGAAATCATCAATTTTTTTTTTAAAAAGGGAAAACCGAACTGGATTCTGAGCGTGACTCCTATTTGAAAATTTGCAAACTAAATTTTCTATTCTGTGATTTTGATAAAAACAAGTTAACTGCCCAAATGTCAATTGCCCAAATGTCAATTGCCCTATTTGTATCTTTTGTATTTATGTTCATAGCATGGGGAAATCTATCACAAAATATTTTTTTCAAACAATTATTTATTGTTTCCATTTTCCAATGGTAAGTTTTCTCATATTCTCTTCTCTCTCAATTTTACTTTTCAAATCCAGTTATTCTCATGCAATCTTTATATCATAATTTTTATCTAAATTATCTCATTCAATACTTGTTTTAAATATTACAATTGCTATTGCTATTGGATCTTTGAGGTCTTTAGTGTTCATCTAAATGATTTTAAAGTGTAAAAACATTCAACACGTCATATCCACATGATTAACTAGACCTGTAGAATCTTCCTAATTTAACAAAAGACTTTTGGCTCCCAGAGGTAGAACTGCTTACTGCTTACTTCGTAAGTCTCCTAGGGCCTTTGGGGCACTTCTTGCCTTAGTCTGTTGCACTGACAGTACACAATTTCACATTTGAAACTTCAATTAAAATGTTTAAAAACTCTATTTTATACTGAGAAAGTCACACCAATAGCCTGTTTAAAGGATCCTGTCCTCCCCTTGAATTGCCGATGAAATTTGTTAAATGTCTAATTTAGCTAAAAACATACTTCTTGTGAAATAGCTCGGTGAAAATAATTATATTAATATATTACTTAACACCTCACCTGTAGCAGTGTAATGTTAAAGATTACATTAAGATGGAGATGATCAGCAGGCCAACTGAACCATAGGCATAATAAGAGCTTTCTCAAGGCCAAAAAAGGCATTACAATCCTTTTTTAATCTTCACTAATCCATGGCTGGACTGATGATACAACAGGAACTATTTTAACTTGTGAGGCATCCTTCCATAGTTAGTATTAGGAAAGTTAAAATTATTGGTGCAACAATGGCTATCAATGCAATGTGTCTGGGGAGAGAAGCATAGAGAATTTAGCCTTACGAGGAAAACCAAAATATTGTAAACGCTGTCTAACACTGCCAGCCTTTAAGCTATTTATTCAGTTTGTGCTTTAGGCATGAATGGTACCAGTTGTTAAAGCAGGAAAAGCAGCAGCCAGAGGAGAATCTTATTAGATCTTGACAATTCTTTATTGTATGGTTGCACTTGACACTCAAATTAGTGAATCAAAGGACCAACTTGATGGTCCTTTGCGGGCAGATTATCTGTGTTTCTCCAGGGCTCCTTTTGAGATGCTACTAGACTCAGCTCCTGCATTTTTCAGTATTATTCCCCTTCCATCTAGCAAGTTGCCCAGTGACCGATAAAACACTTCTAATATATTTTGCCATGCCAAACAGGGCCATCATATTTATGATTTAAGCTCATGGCAGCACATTGGACATCTGTTACGCAGTATGTCTGACCAAATGCATTAAGCTTATGCTTTTTTCCCTCCTGAGATAGCAGTTAGCTAGTTGTTAAATCTACTTATGAAATGGCCAGGTTAAATTAAAAAAACAATTCTGAACTTGATTTGAATATTTGATTAGATTAATGCAATGTTTTTATGTATTCTGCCTTGAGAGCCAAATGGACAAGGTGGGGTGGGAGAAGGGCAGAGAAAACCAGTAACAAAAATTAAAATCCTTGTGTGTTCAATTTAGCGATCATTTAATGATTGCCTGCTATCTGGTGGATCTATATTTGGGAACACAGAGGTAAATAGGACAGAGATCCTCTTCTCTAAGCACTCACCACTCTGTGTGCATGAGTACACATGCATGTGTACATGTGTGTGTGCATCTCAAGTCCAAAGGTAGGCAATGAAAGACAAAATGCCAGTGTCTCAGCATGTATTTGCCAAGTAGTTACCACATTAAGCACCTACTCTGGTGAGCACCTTCTTTGTGGCAGGTATTGGGGACACCTGGATGAATAGATCACATGTTAGCTGTCAGAGACTCACAGCCTACTCCAAGACAAGTTCTATAAGCCGTTATGCTACAAAGAACTAGGAAACAATCAAAGCACTTGATTTATTTTTCAACTTCTGAGTGCTTGCTTATTTCAGATCTGAGGAGTGTGACATCTTAAGGGTATCCACCTATATTTGCGTAACTTTATGCACACATTTAAATTAATAAATTGGATAGCCAGAAAGAGCAGAGAGTAGGTGGTGTTCACAGACATTTAATTGACTTGGAGGCAAGTAGACAAGTCAAGAAAGCTTTTTTAGGTCATCTAACTTGTCCAGTTTAATACAAAGTGAGTCAGGGAATCACAATTTGCTTCTCAAAATCCAGGTAGCTGAGATGGATTTCTTACCATTTAAAATTTTGCCACAGTTCTGCCTCCAGTGCCATCACATCCAATCAAATAGATTTCTACTGAAAAATAAGAAAGGAAAAGAATTTGAGTGTTGCACAATGTAGGTTACGTGATAAACCAAAGGAGAGAATTTATGAAACAAGGCATATCAGGGCTGGGGAGGGAAGAGGGGGAATCTGAAGCTCAGAGGGCAGGCCAGCCAGTGCACACAGCCACAGATGCACCACGAAACTACCAAAGAAGGCGGAAAGACAGACTGCTGGGAGTCCCTGAGCCCTAGCCCTGATTCTGAAATAACCTCTCAGCTCAGAAACAAATATTTTAACCCTTTCGAAGATGGATGAAAAACAGATAACAGCATGATGTAAACTGCATTTGAGATACTGCTGTTTTTCACCTTATGATATTAAAAGAAAAGAGAAAGATTCTGCCACATGCAGCAAAAGCAAAAAGGTTAATATGGCAGAAAGTCCTAGAACAAATGTGATACTTACCCATTGGTGTTCTACAGTTTACTTGGCTCTCTTTTTTTTCACAGTCTGTGCCTAATGAGCTTGTTGGTTGGGAACAAGTTTCTGGAGTCAGGCTGCCAAGACCCGGATTCTGTTTTTACCACCTACAAGCTCTGTGACCTTGGGTAACTTACTTAGCTGTGCCCTAGTTTCTTTATCTGTAAAACTGCAATCATAGGAGTACCTACCTCAAAGCATTATTGTGAAGCATTAAATGAGATAGTATAAGTGAAGTGTCAAGAAGAGTACTAAGAGATTGTTAACTATTTTAATATATTTTATGATTATGATTAATACAATAAACTGGGTTCAAAGGCAAAAGACCAGGGCTTGACCTGTGTGACCAAGAGCTGCATGACTTTTAGCCATATACTTAAAAAATATTAAGCAGACTCTTAATGTATCTCTAAAATGCATACAACAAAACCTATCTCACAAATTGTTAAAGGGCGCATTAGAATATTATGTTTGTGATTGTTTTGTACACTATGACAGCTCTGCAATAACTAAGATAATAGTAACTCATTCCTTCATCCAACAAGTATCAGCTGAGCATTTACTGTATGTGAGGCAGTCTTCTGGCCCCTGGGAATGTGACCAAGACACACAAGGACCCTGCCCCATGAGGCTTACATTTCAAGCTCGGTCAATAAACCAATACAATAGAATGTCAGGCACCGGGGGGTGGGGGGAAGCAAAGTAAAGCAGTTAGAGATTGGGGTGGAGGTGTATGTGCTGTTTGAACTAGGACGGTGACATTTGAGCAGAGATTTGAATAAAGTGAGGGAGGGAGCCATGAGGCTATCTGGAAGAAGGGAATTCCAGACAAAGGGAGCAGCATGTGCAAAGGCCATGAGGTAAGAGCTTGATCGGCATATTGAGGAGATAGCAAGGAGGTCAGTGTGGCTGGAATTTAGGAAGTGAGAAGACTGGTAGAGGAGGGCAGAGAGGTAGTCTGTGGCCAGATAATCTAGGGCCTCACCAGCCATGAAAACGGTGGTGTGAGGAAAACTAGCTGAAGTTTAAAGCATTGGAAGGACATGTACTCTCGATGTTTTGAAAAGATCGCCTGGCTGCTGTGTTGGGAAAAGCTTTTGGGGAGAACAAGAATGGGAGCAGGAAAACCCCCTTATGAAGCCATTAGAGTAGTCTAACTAGAAGGAGGACATAGTGCTTTTAGGAGGAGTGATGGGTTTCAGGATTTGCTGGTTATTGGGTAGGAGATACGAGAAAAAGAAAAGAGGCAAGCAAATGCAAGGCTTTTGGACTGGGCAGCTGGGAGAATGGAGACTTTAGGTGTAGATATATTCGGCATGAGATGTCACAGGCAGTTGGAGTTGAGGCATGATGTTGGGCTTAGAGCCATGAGCTGGGCATGGCAGTTCATGAAAGGACGAGGTCACACAGGAATGAGCCAGGGCACAGAAGGAAAATGGTCACAGGCTTGAGCCCCGGGAGCTCCAACTTTCAGATGCTTCCAAGAATAGGAGGCATCAGTATAATAATGATAAAACTGAAAAGTAAAAAAAATGACTCTCTGAACTTGATTTGATTTAGGTGGCTGATTAGTGTCATTTTGAATGGATTTTCCATTCCAAGACAGTTAGTCATTTATGTCCTCAAAGCACTTTTCAAATTCTATTATTGTACTAAGCACATTCATTTATGTATTTATTGTTCATTCTTCCTTCTAGATCATAAATTTCCTAGAACTGGAACTGCGTCCTATTACTGTTTATACCCTACAAGCCCAGCATATAACTGAGGGTAATAATATTAATCACTAACATTCATCCGGCCCTTATTCTATGCCAGCACTGCTCTGAGTTGTACATATATTAGCTCCTTTAGTCCCCACGTGACCCATGAGGTAGGCATTATTACTATCCCCATTTCATGAATGAATGAACTGAAGCATTGAGAGTCATTTGTCCAAAGTCACCAGATAAGTAAGTGGTAGTATTGGGCTAAATAAATATTTGTTTAAAAAAATAAATATTTGGCCTCAGCTAGTGTGGCTCAGTTGGTCTGAGCCAAAATGTCATGGGTTCAGTTCCTGGTCAGGGCACATGCCTAGGTTGTGGGTTGGTCTCCAGTCAGGGCACCCACCAGATGCAAAGAATTGATGTTTTTTACTCACGTTGATGTTTCTCTCCCTTCTCCTTCTTTCTCCCTTCCTCTATCTCTAGAAGAGTAAAACTAAAAATTAAAAATAATAAATAAATAAATATTTGTTAAAGTATAAATGAATAGAAGTTTTGTAAGAGTTCCTATAGCCCAGTTCTTCCACTGAACTGTAAACCAGTCTGATGGTAAGAATATATAGCTTACATCCTGTCTACGTGTAATATAACCAAGGGCACTCGTTTATTTTGTGGCATACTTTTTGCTATTTTATATTTCAAGTTATATTTTATATACAGTAAAATACACAAAATTTAAGTGTACAGTTTGATGAGTTTTGTCAAAATTATACATCTATTAACTACTACCGCTATCAAGAAATAGATCATTTCTATCACCCCGAATAATATCCTCATGCTATCTTCTACTCATATTAACCCCCATCTGATAAGCAAACAGGCAAACATTTTGATTTTTGTCACTATAAATTAGCTTTCCCCATTTTAAAACTTATATAGATGAAAATATATACTATATGAATTTAGTCTGACTTCTTTTACTTAGCAGAAAATTTTGAGGTGTATCATGTTATTTAGTGTATTACTAGTTTATTTCCTTCAAACTGAACTAACAAGCAAGATAGAGACCGACTCATAGGTAAAGAGCAGGATGACAGCTAAGGATGGGGGAGGTCAGGGAGTGGAGGGATTGAGCAAAATGGAAAAAGGACTCATGGACACGGACCACAGTGTGTGGTTGTATTGGGGGGAGAGGAGTATAAGGGGACTGAGTGGTAATGATAAAAATACAACAACAAAAATATGTTACAGAAAAAACAAATAAAGATAAGGAGAAACCATGGCTAAGTCCTCCAAAAAAAGTTTGTTCCCTTTTAGGAGCTCTTATGCATAAAATTACTGAGAATATTCTTGTCTTTTTTTAAGTGTATGGTTTTATTTTTCTTACATGAATACTTAGGAGTGGAATAGTTAGGTCATGTGATAGGTGTATGATTGACTTTAGAAGAAATTGTCAAATTGTTTTCCAAAGTAGTTGTGCTATTTTTTATTCTCACCATCAATGAATGAGAGTCCCAGTTTTTCTAAATCCTTGTCAGCACTTGGTGTGTTCATTTTTTTAAAGATCTCTTTGCTTTTGAACAGTTTTCAAGATAAAGTTAGAAATCCTTGTTTAGCACCCAGGATCCTTTCTGATTATGCATTCAACCATTCCTTTTTTTTTTTTTTTTGTCCCTGAGGTGAGTCCAGCAACCTGAACATTGTGCTCCACTATGTCATTTTTTCTTATTTTTATTTTTTAAATTTGAGGTATAATTGACAAATAACATTATACTGTATTTGTTTGTCAGGTGAGGAAACCCCTGTTGCGGGGAGGAAGGAAGGGACCCAGGAGGGGAGAGTAGCCAATGGGATGTGTTATAAGGCAAGTTATTACCATAGACACCTGGGGCTCAGTCCTGTTAGGGAAATTCTGGCAGCTCATGTAGAACTTAGGTCTTGGTTATTCCACCCAAGGGCTGAAGGAATAGTATTATTTGTTTGCTTGAGGGCTGCTCTGGGTGTGGGGCTGTGGGCATTGATTCCTTGGTGGGAGTCCCTTGCCACACAGGCAGCAAAGCAGGTAGGCTCTGGAGGCAGAAAAAAAATCCCCCAGGCAGAAACTCATAGGTTCTAGCACTTGAAGACCCCAGTTGGTATTAAAGTGGCAAAGACAAAGGGCATGGGCAGGGTACTCACAGCATCTGCCACACATGGAAATTGCTCTTTAGAGTTTTCAAAGAGTTCAAGTTCCTTATGTCATTTGAACATCCCAATAAATATGTGAAGTAGAAAAAAATGTGGGGTTCACAGCTACCTGGGAACCTCTTACTCATGGACACTTCCTCCTGCCTCCACAGCAGCTGTTCAAACAGAAGCATCTCTTGTCAAGGTCCCTCCCCTTTTCACACCAATGATTTGTTTAAATGTCTGTCTCCTGATGTAGATTGTGAGCAGTTGAATTTTGAAATTTTGTGTTATTCAAAATTTCCCAACATTACCTTTGTTTTCCCAACATTAACTACCTGACAAAGAGTAGGTGCTTAGTTAACATGATTGAATGAATGGGTGGAAGATTATTATCGTCATTGTTTGAACTTTGTTGAAGTTGGGACTGAACTAAAGCCACTCACCCAAAGTCATGAGACCAGTAGAGACAGCACTTAAACTCAGCTTCTCCACTTTTCTGTGGAGAAATCTTGTTGCCACAACACACACAGTTCTGCGAGGTGGACGTGGTGAATCTTTGTTGGGGATTCATAAACCCACAGACCTGTGAAGTTTGGAGTAGTTAAGGGCAGGCCAATAGTAATGAAGGAAGACCAGGAAACTTAAGAGAAGAAGATTTTCACACTAAGAATTGATTTTTGTTTTATTATTGGTAATATCTCAAAGTACAGTGGGGTAAGACAAATACCAGTGAACACTGCGACCTCTTAAAAGAAAGGAAATTTTCCTCTAAATATGAAAGATAAAGAACCATCCTTGCAGGACCCAATGTGACGATCTGACAGCCGAGTGACGCTGTGTGCTGCAAGGCTCCCTGTGCTCCTGGCTCACCTAGAAACTCAGGGGTGACGCTGGGCCTACGTGGGCAAAGGCAGGCTCACTAATTCTTTCAAAACAGCTTACAACATAAGGGTTAGCAGTTGCAAGAGGGGAAACCAGTTGAAGAGTTTTCAAGATGGGTTGAAAAGTACATTCTGGCCCTGGCTGGTTGTGGCTCTCAGTGGACTGAGTGCCGGCCTGGGACCTAAGGGGTCACCGGTTCGATTCCCAGTTAGAGCGCATGCCTGGGTTGTGGGCCAGGTTCACAGCTGGGGGTGTTCAAGAGGCAACCACACATTGATGCTTCTCTCCTGCTCTTTCTCTCTCCCTTTTCCTGAAAACAAGCAATTAAAATCTTTTAAAAAAGGAAAGTACATTCTTGAATGACCTTGCAATATTTCTGCTAATGTAAAAGGCATGAATGATCTATATGCACCTTTCTGCCTCTTTTCCCACACCAGTTTATATCATTCTTGTGACTTCTTACTTTTGTTTCAAAATGTTGCCTATGCCATTTAAAATAGCTGATTTTGTTTAAGCGTCATTGAAAATGTTAAACTTTTAAAAAGTCGACATTTTAAAAAAGTCATCCTTTTTAAAAAGTCAACTTGAACTTTGCCTCCTCATTAAGAGAATTAATTTGTTGATTTTGAAGTTCTTTTTAATCTGTGGAAAGGATACTTTACCTCTGAGCAAAGGTAAGGGTACAGGCTTCACTGTTGACCAGATTCGTGTTTGCATCCCAGCTCTGCCTTTTGTAGACTGTGACCTTGAGCAAGATACTAAATCTCTCTAAGCCCCAGCTGTCTCATCCATACCAGGATGATGGTGCTACTGCCCTCCTCAGAGGGACCACTTTAAGGACTAAATGAGAAAATAATGAGAATACCTAATATGTAGATAGCCTTTCTTATGTACTAAATTCTCATTGCAACTGTCTCAAATAC
The DNA here is from genome assembly GCA_004027735.1 of Carollia perspicillata. Classification (NCBI taxonomy): domain Eukaryota; kingdom Metazoa; phylum Chordata; class Mammalia; order Chiroptera; family Phyllostomidae; genus Carollia; species Carollia perspicillata. Next base: position 43,201 of record PVKM010004532.1, read on the forward strand.
CATTATTATGCCCACTTTACAGATAAGGAAACTGAGGCCGGGATAGGCAAAGTATCTTGCTCAACATCATGGAATTACTAAGTGGCAATGTCAATCTTTGGAACTCATACATACTGAACTTTTTTTAAAAAAACAAACTGCTGTCAGTTATTATTGTCATTAAAATAAAATTGTACCCGGAGTTGCCCTATGTGAGTTAAAACTGGTGCCATTCCCTTTTGAAGTGGGAAGCCCAGATCTCTGTGTTCCTCCTGAGGTGGCAGCCATGGAGGTCCCTCCTGGAAAACCAGCATAACTTGGACACCAATGGCCTTTCTCATACTGGTGTAGAGACACAAGCATCAATAAAAAAGGAAAACAGGCTGACGCATCCCTGCACGTGTTCTGTTTCTCATGCCTTCTGTGGCCTGTTGGATATTTCAGAAGTAAAAACCTCTCTGTCATCCCTCAGGTAAACGGCTGCATCTCCTACGATGACAGACCAGAGCCATGACAGCAGGCTCTGGGGGACTTTTTATGAGAGCCAAAACATGGGTATGTCAGTGGCACAACCAAATGACTTGGCATGAAGATCTGTACTTGAATAACAACTTAAACTATTTTAAAAATACCCATTCATTTGTTCATTCATTCATGAAATATTGCTAGAATACAAAGTGTGTACCAGACATGGTTTTGGTAATTAGGTGTTGCTAGCTGGGCTCACGATACCGAAGAAACCAAGCCGCACATGCTTACGCCTCCTCCCTCCAAGTCATCTCACTTGGCCTGTGGCTGCCCACTCGCCCCGTGTGGGTGTGGATGACCACTTCTTTGTTGTGACTTCTCAGTCCAGAAACTGTTATCTTTTCCCACGTATACTTATGTGTTTTGTAATGCTTCTATCTTCTCTTCCTGTAGAGGCATGCATTGTTTCATTCTCTATTTACAGGCCCTTCCTTCCACTTTCTTTCAACCAGAGCTAACTTCTCATGTGAATTCACTTCCCTTTACAAATCAGATAAAAGGCTGGGGTGTCCTTTGAATGATGCCTTTGGAGGGAAAGGGTTGCCTCAGCACCTGACTTGCAAGATTAACATGAGACTTAACCTCTGTAATTCAATTGGTACCTGGCACATAGTAGGCCCTCAGTTATATGTGATTTCTCCTTCTGTTTAAGAACAGGATAGCTGAAATTATATACCGTGAGATCATTTAAAATTTATGCATTGTTATACATCAAGAGCTTAAATATATAGAAGTCATTTCTTCTTTTTGTAAGTTATCATCAAATAGAATTTATGAACCCTCAGATTTATGGGGTTGGGATGAATGGTATAAAATTGAGGTAATAAAACTTCATTACATACTTCTGCTCAGAATGTCTTTCACACACATTTTTGTACCTAATAATAATATTTTGCAGTTGCAAAATATTTTTTTAACTTGGATTATTTGCTACTGCAGTTTGGATTATTTCATACTTATTTTAACTAGTGATATGTACCAATTAATTGAGTTTTAATTTTACATGTACAAATTTGGTATCTGGATTTATAGGTGTCATAAGTGGGAAGACTAATTGAAAAGTGATGAAATTTGTATCTAAGTGACGTGACATGCTGTCACTCCTAGGACTAATTGATTAATTAAATGCTTCATCTGTCAAGCATTTACTGAGGGCCTACACTGTGACACATAGCATGCTAGGCATCTCAGTGAGACAGTTCCCTAAAGAATTGCAGTGCGGTGTGTGAAAAGTGCAATAATAGCAGCATGTCCATGATGTGGTGGCAGCAGAAAAGCAAGAGCAATTAGCCCACCAAGTTTGAAAGTATTGGTTATTAAATTGGTTATTATTTAGTTATGATGAGGTCAACAGATCAGAAGATGATTGCTATTGAAAAATGAGGTGGGGGGGCGTGCCATGCCACAGGAGACCAGGTTTGGTCGGGAGGTGGAGAGAGAGAAGAATATGAGCAAGAGCCTTTCTTAGGGTTGCACAAGGCAAGGTAAGCAAGTTCAGGATTGACTAATTGAATTATTTCAGTGCACTCTAGGGAATACGGCTGTCCCTGGTTTTCTGAGTAATTAGGATGGGGGACAAGAGCTGAAAAACAGAAGGCAGTTGAGGATGTGGGCTCTGGATTGCTTCATTGTCATATAAAGACATGCTCCTAGGTTAGTTGTTTGTTATCTCTAGGAATTAGCAAACCCTCAGAGAGGCAATCCCTCCAGAACCAGCAAGGCTCCAAATACAAATGCATCAAAATATACACAATAATAAACCATTGTAAATACAACGTGTGGGGCCAGGGCATCCAGGACAACAGGCCCCAGCCTAGAGAAGAGCTTTGCAGGCAGAGGGCTCAGTTTATGCAAATACCAAGGGACATGGAAGAACAGGCATATACTTTAGCTTGTTTGGAGTCTGGAGTGGGGAACTATAACATGAGCAGCAGGACTCAGGGTGGGGTGGGGGATTGTGTAGGCAGGAGTTAGTTTCTGAAGTTTGCCTACCTAAAGAATTTGGACTATATTGGAAAGGTAGTGAAGAATAGCTGAAGGGTTTTACATAGGAGTGTGACAAATGATTTCAGTTTCTTCTGTTTGGTGAAAATATATGCTACTAAATCTATGCTACTTAAAAATTAATGAGGTTTCACACTTCATTTTTGTAAGATAAACAACATGATATGTTTAGCACTTTCAGTGGTTATGTAAGGAATATTGACTCTTTCTCTCCTATAGATTATAAATCCTTGGTGTTCTCTTTCCAGCACCCTCCAGGAAGGCAGGTAGTACAGCAGAGAGTACAGAGTGATAAGGCAGTAATTAGAGGACCGATGTCCTGGATCTTCCATCGGTTAAGTCACCTAACTTCTCCAAAGAGAGACCAGTGGTCAAGATCATCCCCTGGATCCAGACAGTGGATGTGAATCCTGTCTGACCTTGGGCAATAATTAACTTCTTTTTCAGTTTCCTCATACTGTAAAATGGAAATGATGAGAATATCTATGTGATAGGACTGATAAGAGGATTTGAATTTGGTCCCTTCCCCGTAGGTCTCTGCCAGCACCTTTGTGCAAACCAATGCCGTCTGCAGTGTTTTGATGGTAGTGCAATGTCGGACCGAAGGATAAAGGTCAGTAAAATGGATGCTCATGGACATCACTGGTACTATTATATTGCTCAACTCCCAGAAGCAGCTACTCTTCAACAGTGGAGAAATGGAATATTAAAGACTATCGTTCTTTTTTCACTATTATATCTTTTTTATTGTTGTTCAATCACAGTTGTCCCCATTTCCCCCCATTACTCTCCTCTGCCCTACCCACCCCTCACAACCCACATTCAATCCTCCCTCCCCACCCCCTGTTGTCCTTGTCCATGGGTCCTTTATACATGTTCCTTGCCTTGACCCTTCCCCTTTTCCCCCATTATTCCCCTCTCCTCTCCCCTCTGGTTACTGTCAGTTTGTTCTTTATTTCTGTGTAAAGACTATTACTCTTGATTGAAGCCAACATCCTATAAAGTTAATGTGCTATCCTATAGGTTGCTATAAAGCAGAGATGACTAGATGGCCTGTTTTCTTCCTTCTCTCTTTGACCAAGATACAGACCTCTAGGAACCAACAGATAGAGAGGAGTGCTACTTTGCATTATTATGTTTAGTGCCTCCTGGCAACATTTGAGCTTCCTGTCCTTATGAATCTAGGTTCTGCCAGGAGACGCAATAACTTTTTCCATGAACTGAATCCCAACCATTCACCTCTGTGGTTTTCTTGCAAAGATGTTTGCCCAAGTTGGGTCTTGAGGAAACTGGATGGACCCAGTTTGTGCATTTAATTGTCCTGCACTTTCGTCTCCTTCAGTATGAAATAGTTCTTCAGTATTTCTTTGTCTTTCACATCTATGATAAAATCAAACAGTGCAGGCCTTTCATTTTATAAGAACTCATTGCTCAATACATGAACTACATACATTTTAAATTTTCTAGAGCCACATTAGAAAAAAAAAGAATCAGGTGAAATTAATCGTAATAATATACTTATTTAATCCATTGTACTCAGAATGTAATATAATCAGTATAACATTATATATTTATGTTTTTTCATACAAAGTATTTGAAATTTGCTGTATAAGCAGCATATCTGAACTAGGACTAGTCACAGTCTAAGTGCTCAGTAGTCATATACGGTTAAGTGGCTGTCATTCCGGAGAGTGCAGGGTTAGCATGTCCCATCTGGGTCTGCTTAGTGTTTGCTCATGGGCAGGCGTGGCAGGCTTGCTTTGCAGGAAGGAAGCTGTGCTCCGTGTGATTGTCATATCAGAAGATACACAGTGTTCATCAGACTCATCAATGTTACCTTGGTCACTTGGTCATGATGGTGTGTCTTCCAGGTTTCTCTACTGCAAAGTTATCATTTTCCTTTTGTATTTTGCCATGTATAATGTGTACTTTTTGCCCAAATTCTTGTGGGAAAAATAAGGATGCGCATTATATATGGGTAGTGCCTGAAATATCTTGAATCTGTACTTGTGTTTTGTAATTGTTTGTTACATAAAGTTTCTTGTACCATAATATGTCAAAAAATAAATGCTAAAATTCCTTTATAATACAAAAAACCAATATCTGAATATAAGTAAATAAAAAATTGAATTAAAAAATTAAAATGAAAGATTTTTCCCCTGAAAGTTTGGGCCAAAAATGTGGGTGCATATTATACATACAAGATATAGTATTTATCCTATTCCTGATCAAGCCATCACCCACCAGCCTTTCCTTCAAAGACAACTTCTTTCTAAATCACCTGCTAGTGCATTGATTGCCAGATGGTGTTTTCTATTATTAGTTCATTTTTCTATTGTAAGGAAAAAATTTTCCTTGTTTCCTTCTATCCTTCATTCCTTCCTTCCATCAGTGTGGTCTCAGGGATATTTGTTTTATTTAATAACAGATTTTAATCTATTACTATCAATATTTATTTTGTTGCTTATAATGGCCCAGATTTGACTAGTGGAAGGCGTTTTTCAAGCTGACTTCCCTGTCCCTTTGAAGTATCTTTGTCATTCTTTGAATATTCTTTAAATTCTGGTCAATGAGATATTCCAAGTTTATCTTCTATTTTCCCTGTCTCACCCTTAAAATTAGCTATTTTCCCAAGGAGCCTTGATTCTTTCTAATGTCGGATCATATTGGGTTGGCCAGAATTTTTTTCTGTAAGATGGCTTTAGTAGTGCTTAGCTGTCTTTAAAATTGTTTGAAACAATTTCATTAGATTGTATTGTGACAACTGTTATATCAGTGCGTATTTTAAAAAGCATCAAATTGGTGAATTTTTTGGTAGCCATTTTAATATCAAAGTGGAATAAATGCAACATTTTTGGAATATTATGCTTTATTATTACAAGAAAGGTAAAAATGCAACTTAAATACATAAAAAGATTTGTGCGGTGTATGGATAAGGTGCTGTGACTAGCATGTCAAAAATGGTTTGCAAAGTTTCGTGCTGGAGATTTCTCACTGGACTTGCCCCCATGGTCAGGTAGACCAGTTAAAGTTAATGGCAATCAAATTGAGACATTGAGAATAATTAATGCTCTACTATGCAGGATATAGCCAACATACTCAAAATATACAAATCAATAAAGTTATTGGTGAAAATGAAAACTGTGTCTTTTATTTTACAGAAAAAATCATATGGGCTTTTGGGCCACCCAATATTTAGACACCAAGATTTTGGTGTGTGATTCACTTATTTGGTGTGTGACAGAGCTAAGGTACATATAACTACATATATACACATATACTTCAATATTTATTTATATCTCTATTAAAAATCTATGTTCACACTGATACTTTCAATTGAAATCCAATGCCTAAAGTTCGTTCTAGCCATCGTTTTATCTATATTTTTAATCGTTACTGTGACAATGAGAAACCTTGTTCCTATTATTATGAATAGAAATGGGAAAAGTCCCAAAATGGAATTTATGTATAAAAATTGTGTATTTATTTTTTCATGTTTAAATTTCATTCACCTTCAAAGTACCTTCATTTTGATGCAATACAGCTATTGAGATATTTTTTCCACTGCTCAAAACAGCTTTCGAACTCATTGACTTTAGTGCCTTTTGGTGCTTTTGCCGTTTTTGGTTTCACCTTTTCCATAGAAAAAAACATTTCCCTTTGAGAACTGTTTTCATCTGGGACAACAAAAAAGTGTCACTGGGGGTGAGATTGGATGAATAGGAAGGGTGAGTCATGCTGATTTTGGTCAAAAACTGCTGAACTCTCAGCAGTGTGGACAGGTGTGCTCATAAATCACCCATCATGAAATAGGCGAACGTGTTGAAAGAGTCTTCCAGAAAAATTCACCGAAGCCGAACATCTCACAACAAGCCAGCTGGGACACTGACACAGAGGGGTTCCTAGAACATTCACCTAGCAAGGGAAGCCTGTACTACAAGGGGCCTGCCTTCCAGAAGATAATTTCAGTTCTTTTTGTCCCCCCTTGTATGTATTTACATGTTCGATCCTGCTGCATGTCACCATTTAGATTGTCAGCTGTCTTTTTGATCCTCAGCCCCACTGCTGCCTCCCTGGCCTTGTTCCTGTCTTCTTGGCCACACAGTCACCTCCTCCCCGTCACTGCTTTCTTGGCATCCCACCCTACAGCTCCCCCTTAGCTCTGCTGTCTTTCAGCCACACACCATCCTCAGCTCCAGCTATGCCTCTGTCTCCAAAGGAAGAGAAGGGAAGGGGGGAGGGAAAAGGAGGAAGAAATAATTTTTTATATTAATAAGTCAAATACAGGCATTTAAGGGCATGACAGATTAGATTTTTTAAAAAGCTTTTTCACTGACAAATGCCTAGTTAATGGATAAATACATTACTAAATGTGCAAAAAAGTAAGAAAAATTTTCAAAGGCCTATATCACCCAATAACATAAATAAAATAAGAATAAAATTACATTCTCTCCTTAGAATGTAATTTTAGGAGCTGCAATCATAGTGGTAAGTGGGCACAGGAAGCTGGGCCTCCGGTCCTGTCCTGTCCTGTCCTGTCCTGTCCTGTCCTGGCTGAAGAAGGAGAGAGAAATGCAGTTTCCTGTAAAATAAAGATTTGAGGATTGATGCCATATATAGGGATACAGAATATTGCAATGCAAGCGGCTTAGCAGGTCCATCTCATATACATCTGGGACACTGTAAGGGGCCACACCCTTATGGAGAATGAACTAGAAGTCAACAGTGAAACTGGCTTATCTCTGCTAAGCAGAAAAACAAAAGTGTCTCCTAAGGATTTGCTACCATAGACCTATTCTTGTGTGGTGACGGGGGTTTAAATTTATACTACCTCTGTAGCTAGGCAAACATCAAGCCAAGAGATTAAATTAAACTGGTTCTGGCACCTAAAGCTTTTGCAAATTTAAAGATGGAAAAAGACATCTCAAACCTTGGCTACTTAAATTTCACAAAATTAGGTTAAGGCAAATATAACCTTATGATTAAAAAACAAACTTACCAAACATATGCGAAAACAAGCCACCATGTCTGAAAATCAGCAGAAACAACCAATCAAAGATTTGAACTCAATAAACTACTAGAGATATTTGCATTGTATGATATAGAATATAACATACCTATGTGTGACATATCAAAGAAATAAAAAACAAAAGCAAAGAACAAGAGACTATCATAAACAATCAGAAACATTTAGAAGAAATATGATCATTGAAATTATGAATAGCTCCAAAGCATCCAAAGCTCTCGTATACCACTGGTAGAAGGGCAGATTGGTACAAATACTTGGGGAAACTGGTTGTGTCTATTAAATATAATTGTATAGTAAACCCTACCACCCAGCAATTCCACTTGTAAGTACAGACCCAGTAGAAGTGCAGGTGCACGTGCACCAAAAACTTGTCCTGGAACATTCATAGCAGTGCTCTTTGTAACAGTTACTACCTGGAAACTACCCACATGGCCATTGACAGCACATTATAATGATAAAAATTATGGTATATTTACACAGTACAAAACTATACAACAATGGGAATGAAAGAAATACAACTATACACAGCATGTATCTGATTCTCACAAACATCACATTGTTGAAAGACAAGAAAAGAAAATATATTTATGGTTTCATTTAAGTGAAGTTTAAAAATATTTAATATAAAGGGAGAAGATGGCGGCTTGGTAAGAGGAAGTAGATTCCATGTCCTCCTACACATGGGAGAGAAACCAGGCCGATCTACGGAGGAGCAGAGCAGACAGCCAACTGTACCACAACATATATGAAGATAGGAGATCAAAAATTGTAGCGGACACTGACAAACCAGACAAATAGGTGGAAGCAGTGAACACCAGGATACCCAATGGAGACTGCACCACTCAATCTCACAGGTACTCTACCACAAAAGATCACACCATAAACCCAGGGGGCCAGAACAGATCAATTTAAGAAGCTGAGGCTAATAAGAAGAATCTCACAAATAATGGGAAGACAAAGAAACAATCCCCAAATGAAAGGAAAGGA